>BQNB010018538.1:0-29415 GCA_026074375.1 Tanacetum coccineum
GAAGATAGGGCATATCTGTGCCTGTACTCGCCAAAGACCACAAAGGAAAGAAGATCAATACGCCGTATCCAAAAGATGTCAATATGCCGTATTCAAGATATAGTATGTGAATATTCTGGAAGATATCAAACGTGGTCCCTACTCCAAGAAACTCCAATACGCCATATCCAATCCCTTAGATACGCCGTATCAAACTGACTTTTAGACCCTATAAATACAAAACTCTAAAACGAGTTTTAAGTGTGTTAAATCATATTCTCGATACCTAAACCACAAAAGTCAAATTTCAGAGGATAAAAAGAGCAGAAGAGGTCTTACAACGCATTCCAATCCATAGAAGACAACGTGTAATTTCTTATACTTTTGTAATCATTCAGGCTTTGGTATCATTCGTTAACTCGGTTAGTTTACCTTGGCTAAAACAATTACTCTTGTATTTAATTATGATGTTTGAAGGCTAATACCTTCAGGTATTAGCCATTATTATGAAGATCTGAATGTTTGGTTTTATTTTTATCTCGATTGCTTAATTTATTGTTGCATGCTTGTTTTTGTTTATCAATTCATACTTGTTTATGTACTTTTGTATGCGACCTATCATTCAACTGGATCTAGTGATATGGACCAAGTAATCTAGATGTTGGGATAGCTCTCCATATAGTAATTTATAGATCCAGAATCATAGGATCACAAGTACTGTCCTCCTAAAATAGTGCTAAGGATATGCTTCTGGCTTAACTAGTTAACGAAAATTATCTTTGGTTTATTGAACATGTTGACATGTAGGTGAATCTAGATAATTCAACAAGTAATGTTCTGATTCCATTAGATAGTTGGATAAGTGGACTACTAGAGTATAAATTGCCATTAAGTAGTAAGTGAGTAAACTCTCTATGAGCTAGGGTTTAACAAGATCACCATTGCTTTAATCCCTAAAATAGATTATAATCAAGTAATAAGGATGCTTTATGCAGATGCTTTAATTGTGACAGAATTAATGTGTCTAGGTCTTAGGATGAAGTCTCTCCTAAGTCTAAGAATGATATGCCAGATAAGTAATCATTGCATTGAATAAATAAACCAACTTCTAATCGGATTAATGATGGCTAATACAGTAATGTTGGCTAATACAGTTTTTTCATATAGGCATCGAACGCTCCTTTTATCTTTATTATTTGCTTGCGTGGGGTTAAAGTGTCATGAAACTGATTGTAAGTCTCCACCAAACCCGTGCTTAGTTCTCTCAGACTTGAAATCCCCCCTTTACCTGTTAGATTAGAATTAGAACTAACATAGGATTAGGCTTAGGTTTGGACTTAGATTAGATAACCAAAAGATTCATAAAATTAAAAATTAAAACATCGCTTCAAGGGTTTGGACACCCTATCTTACTGAATTTTACCAGCACGACCGAGTTGAGGTACACTGGCCCAATTAAAAGTGTTGTTTTTGGTCTAATGTCGGCAAAATATAAATTTACAACTTGAATCATAAAAATATACACCACACAACGACACATCAATGAAGCTTGATCTTTTCTTCCCATTCTAGAACTAATATATTGACAGTCATTATGAGGGCTATTGGCTCTATGTCATTCTTAATTCCCTTCTCGATCTTACAGTTGGGCTTAAGTGTCCTATGGAAACTTATTTTACTCTTTCCAGACCATAAAGTTATTATCCCCTTATCAAACTTAATCACGGCCTTGGCTGTAGTCAGGAATGGTGTTCCTAAGATGAAGGGCCTTTTTTCGTCCTCCCTTATGTTTAAAATTATGAAGTCTATGGGGTACACATGGCCAGCAACATCCACTAATACGTCCTCTGCTATTACTAAAGGGTGGATATATGAATGGCTAGCTAGGGAGAGTCTAATGTCCATCTCAGCAGGCCTTTTGTTGGTTAGTTTCTCATAGGTGGAGAGAGGCATGAAGTTTACGTCAGATCCTTAGTCTACTAGGGCATTCATGTGTTTCAAACCTCCTATGTTACAGAGTATTTCAAAATTTTCTCCAATGTCCTCCTTCTTTGTTATCTTTTTCTTAAGGATTGCTTTATAAACGAGCCCTTTAGGTAACAAATTATAGGTCTTTCGTTTCATTTTTCCTACTCGGGCTGCTGTCAGGGAGTCATTGAACCTATGATTTTCTACAAGTCCCTCGATTAGTTTTTCATTGATTTTATGCTTTAGGTAATACCTTACAGGTTGAGAGTTGGGTGCCTCCACTCATTCTTCTTCTTCCACTTGTGTGGGTTCCTTCTCAGCACTTTTGATTGGTTCGTTTTTGGTCCCATTTTTAGCTTCATTATTTTTCTTGACTTCATTCAATTGCACCTCTGTATCTGATCTTTCAGGTCTTTCAATGTTATCTTCGGACGTTGCATTATCATCAGCATTCATTTCTTACTCTCCTCTGATAAGAGAGATGGAATTAGGTTTTTGGTAACGGGGTGTGTTTAGCCTCTTCTCTGATTAATACTTTTTCAGGAACCCTGCTGGTTGTGAGTTCCTTAAGATGCCCGAACATCTCTGTCATCCTATCGTTGATCTCCTCTCGTTGTTTGAAAATGGCATTCTTAAACCTCTCCATCCTTTTGGTGTGTGCTGCCATGTAGTCTCGTACTCGAGCCTCAAAACTGGTTTCTAGTGCTCGGGGTTGAGGGTTTGGGCGGACACGTTCACGGATTACGAAAGAACTTTGCCTTGGTGGCTCATTAAGGTCTCGTAGAAGGGGGCTCGAGGAAACTACTTTAGCGTAGGCTTGAGGGACGTGTGTTGAGCTTGGTCTAGGTGTCGGTCGTGACCCCTTCAGTAAGAAATTAATCTGGTCTTCGAGCTTAATAATTCTTTGGTCATGTGTTTTTGAGGTGCTTTGAGGCGTGGAAATAGCCTTGACCAGTTTGATGGAGTCTTTTGAGTCATTCCAGCCGTCATGGTCGTAGAAGGCGAGGTTCTCAATGATTTCCCAAGATTTGTCGACATTCTTATCACGAAGTTTGCCGCCGGCGGCGCGGTCAATTTCAATCTTAAGATGAAAAGAGATATGATCATAAAAAAAATTAAATTTGAAGCCAATGATCAATGCCATGATGAGAGACTTTTTGAGGTAAGTTCTTGAAACGAGTCCATGCTTTAGAGAGAGACTCTCCTTGATGTTGTTGAACATCAGGATGTCGTTACGTAGTTTTGAAATCCTTCCTGGTGGAAATAATTAAGCAATGAAACGAGTAGTAAGATCCTCCCATGTTGAAATGGATTCTGCTAGAAGACGTTCAAGCTAATTGCTAGCTTAATCGTGAAGGAAAAATTGAAATAAACGTAGGCGCGTTCTTTCCCTATTGTCACCGTTAAGGTCAAGTGAGTCAACTAGTTTCAGAAAATCCTTAAGGTGTTGGTTTGGATCCTCGGACAGAAGTCCGTGGAATGAGCATCCATTTTACACCAACCGGATGGTGTCAGATCGAAGAGGCACCACATTGTTCCCTTTGGGGAGCTCAATGGTGTTCCTATAGCCCTCGTGGCTAGGTTTGGAGTAATCTCCAAGAGTGCGGATAGGATTTTCGTCTCCTATGGAGGTCAACGAAAATGGATTACGAAACAAATAACATAAAGAAAAGATATACTGCGAGAAAGCTAATATACCAAAAATAAAAATCTTACTTGTTAGGAATCGAGCTAGTATACCTAACTTAAACAATGGTTGAAACCTAACTATTCCCCATGTAGCGGCACCAAAAACTTGATGCGGTTGTCATAAGACTTCACAAGAAGTTTTACAACTCCCTAGGCAAAGTACATAATCGTTGTAGTGTAGTATAAGCATGACACATGGGTTGTTATCGTTCTCTAGGGTAATAGATTAGGAAGGCTCAATCAAGATCTAACAGAAGTCTAAGGGGTTGAGAGAAAATTCTTTTTGTATTTTTATGTTTTTATGAAAGCATGTAAATATCATGGTTTGAGAGGTTGGTTTATTTTTATCTAATTAAACTAATAATAATCTAAACTACTTTGGTGATAACTTATATGATAAACGAACGTATTTACTTAATCATGCACTACTTCTCAGATTGTTTCTCCTAATCCTGTTGCTTTGTCACACTTGTGATGATCTGTGTAAGTATTTCCTAAGTCATGAACGAATTACACGAACCCGCCGTCTATTTAATATTTCGTTTTAACGGCACGAACGCACAAGTAAGTTGTATGGAAGAGCTATTAATAGTCCCTAGAGTTATATTAAATTCAATTGAAAATTTTCTTAAGAGAGGAATCAACCATATTAGGGGATTAGGTAGTTTGTTAGACAAAGTTACGTTGGTTATTCCTTTCTACACACTAGCGTTTCCTCTAGACGTATTCATATTTAATATCTTATGGCTATTTCTAATGCTTATGAAGGCATATCCTTCACAAGATGCAACATTAAAAGGTTCAAAAATCTATGTTTCTTGCAATCATAAGTAAATATCTAATGATCTACGCTTGCATGGATATATAAAGAGTAGGGAAGAACTAGAATCTATCACAAAACACATAGACATATTAAGTGATAAAGTTAAATGAACTTCACTTGATTAAATTCATTGCAGTTTGAGGCTCGTTACAGAGGGTTTTGACACCCCCTTAAAAATGAGCCAAAAGGCTACCAATATGGTCTTCTAAAAACTAGGGTTCGTCCTCAAAAAAAGTTACAACACTAGACTCTAAAACGGATTTTATATATATAAGTAAACATGCGCTGACGGTGTCGCTTTATGTTTAATGACGTCGTCATGCTGCATGGTCTTCTAGGGATTTTTTACTGTCGGCTTCCATTCTTGCGCCATTGGTATTCCCATGGACTTGTCACTTGGATAACTTCTGTCGTGTCGCTTGTAATTGGTGTCGCCCATCTCCTGCTCTGTATGCTTTTCTTCAGTAGTGGTTTGTTGAGTTGTAGTCTTGTTCGTTTCTTCTCCAATTGAGCCCAAGTCACGTGTATTTCCTCCAAATGCCATCCAAGTGCTAAAAACATGAAAACAAACGATTACGCACATAATCTGGGCATATTTACATGATTTAAGGGGTTAAATGACCCCGAAATAGTTTATAAAATGACACATCATCAACGAACATCAGCAATTCGACAAGGTGCAGCAGGCGTTGTAGGTTTCTCAAACTTAATGTTCAAAGACCACCATATGGATAAATCAGCATTGCATACTTGTTCATCATCCTTTATCTTTAAGTGCAGTTGATATTGAAGATATTGAGCGGAAGAACTTACAACTTGAGTAGGATGGACATGAAGAATGTTGTTTGACATGTAATCTTTTAAGAATGAGTCAACCTGCGAAGGAATAGTGTTAGCAACAGCATTGTTAATCTGCATAGACAATTCTGCTCGAAGACTCTCTCTTTCCTTCTGTAGAGCCTCAACAATCATATTCGCCATATCAGTCTGTATCTTTTGCCTATCCAACAATAATCCTCCTGCAACATACAATGGCATAGTCTTCTTTGCTATTTCATTGACTCTTTCATCAACCATTGAAGGAAGAACTTGCTTCATTGTTGATTTTAGTCCATCGACCATCACATGAAACTCTTTCCTTGGCATGAATGATCGTTTCATATGTTTGAACATGTACCGTATCGTTTTTATTATCTAGAAAATACCTTATTGTTAAGTTGCTTTGAAACCATCTTGCTTGGGGTTTTAGGTGTGTAGAAGATAGGTGTTGATGATGAAGGTTGTTTGGATCGGATGCGTCAAATTCCTTGAAGTGTTCTCTTATCCGAAGTAAAGGAAAAAAACAGATTTAATCTTGAGCAGAAGTCGTAAATTCTTGGAGTGTCTCCTTATCTAAAGATAAAGAAGCAATATGAGTCCTAGGGGATCTGTGGGTGGGGGTATATCCTTAATCTCCTATATTACCTTCCTATTTTCACTCCTTTACAGAATACACTCATCTGCAGCTGATTCTTCCTCCTCATCACCATCATTGATAATCAAAACATCAGCATTTTTCTTCATCTCCAGACTTTTCTTATGACTCCTAGATTCTAACCTAGTGCCGGGATCTTCTTGGTTATTAAGAATTCATCCATAAACTCATCCGTATCCACATTCTCAGCTCTTTCCACAAGTTGCTCTATCTCCTCATTAACTAAGTGCTCTTATACTCTTTCTACATTCTGTTAAGCTTTTAAGTCTTCAAGA
The DNA here is from genome assembly GCA_026074375.1 of Tanacetum coccineum. Lineage (NCBI taxonomy): Eukaryota > Viridiplantae > Streptophyta > Magnoliopsida > Asterales > Asteraceae > Tanacetum > Tanacetum coccineum. The sequence goes on from BQNB010018538.1 coordinate 6,209, forward strand.
CTTTGTTGTATGGCAATGCTCACTTGGGTAGCTTCATCCAAATTAGTGACATCAATCTCGTCAGATGTTGGTATTGGTGTTTTAGGATCTTGTTAACTTCTTACACGAAACCTAATGACACTTGGTTTGCATGGAGCACTTGATTTACCTTGATTAGTAACAAGGTTAGGTGTCATATAGGCGCTAGGTGTCCTATGTGTTCCCTAGGTAGACTCAATCGGTTATGACTGATTCATAGGAGCATCTACCTAAAATATAGTAGCATACATCTAATAATGAGCTGTCAGCTTCATTTATTCTATCAATATCTAGTCTGTAATTAGTATTCCCTCTCCTTCCTTGTTCTTCCCAGAGTTGAAGATTAACTTAACAACTTTATCATTTTCATCTCTCAGATAGTGCTCATGTAGTCTCCTTAGAATGTCAGGATTCTCAGTCATGTAATGATCAACAATTATCTTTGTAAACCTTGGGCAAGGAATTAGTCTAGTTGGATGTAAGAGTGAATAGTATAGCCCTTCCCAAAGTAGTTCAGCATAGTCAACATGCATATTGTTGATGAAACAATATAGCATTTGCATGATTTGAATTGGTGGTTGATCATGACCTGTGACTCTAGCAGGTGTTTTGGTTGCGTTAGGTAGTGTTTTAGTTTTTAGGGTGGGGTAATGTTTGAGGAGGTTTGTTGTTAGTGGGTGGTACGTTATTGGGGTTGTTTTGTTAGTTTTTTGTTTTTTTTTGTTGGTAGGAGTTGGGGGTTGTTTTATGTTGGGTTGTGTTAGTTTTTTTGGTTTCTTTTTTTGTTTTTTTTGTTTTTTGGGGGCGTTGTGGTTGGGGTATTATTGTAAGGGGGTTTAAGTGCTTATCCCTTTTTGGAATCTTGCAAAGATCTTGACAAGTGTGTTGCTACATTGAGAGGTCTTTTGACACGTAGTGTGTCGAAGACGCAATTGGTAGAGAAAATCCAATAAGATCATCCATAAGAAGGCAGCTTATTAGCACTGAAACATAGGAAGCAACACAAAAAATCAAAAATCCAACATTCGTTTGTTGTTAGTAGCTTGAGGGCAATTAGAACTTACCCTTCGATCCAACCACACACTAAACATTTGGAAGCACATATCTTTATAATAGCCACCATTAAAATGTCCATGCAGCAATTAAACCAATAATCACAGCATTAAAACATTTCAAAAACATTTGCATTATTTCACATCAATTCAAAAACAATGTAAAAAGAGGGGACTATGAAACTCACCTGTACTCAACGCTTTCTTCCAAATTTCCTAGCACAAAACTTCACAATAAAATATAAACGTGTTACACTTGCGACTAAGCCAAATGCTTAAGTGCCTTGCAACTATCTTTGATGATTTCCTAAGGAGTTTACATACCTCCATGGTATCACCCCGTCACCCATGCCTGCTTTAACATCTCATTTACTCATAAGTCTACTTAACTACATTTTACCCGAAAACGCATAATTTTAGTGTCACTTTTCTAACCTTCAACCCTTTTCTACCGAACCTAATAAATTCTCAAATAAATTACCTATGTAAACTTAGGTGTTTACTAATTACCTTATATTCTCCAAAATCTATTCACATGTGCAAATGCCTCAAATAAATTCCCAACTCAAAAGTACCTAGATTCGGATCTGAACGCGCACTAAAATATTTGACCTTGCTAAGCATACTTAGGCAACTAATCAGAAGCTAAATTTTGGGGTGAAGTTAATAGACATATATAATGTGACTTATGTGTTTTGGCTAACCTTAATTCGGATTTTCAATAGGGGTTTTACCTCTCTAATTCTGATCCAAATCTGACCCGTATTTACTGTTTTGACAACTTTTCTTGCAATGACTATTTGACTAACTTCCTTACCTCAAAAACCTTCGAGGCCAGACTTTTTGAAAACTAGACACTCTGAACTACAATTTAGGCATAAGATTCACCTCCTAACTCGTTTTATCATCAAGATATCATTCGTTGAACACGACCCAAAAATCTGCCATATCCTAAATCATAAATTATACCTGTTTTAATCCTAACGTTTGACCTATATGACCTCATCAACCCTATACGCACTAGCATGATATAAACATCATTAATTACAGAATTTTTAAACCCTAATGTTCCACCCATGATAATTGTTACATTGATTGAAAAGGATGACATGGTTAGATCGTTACCTAGCTTACCTTCTTGCTCCTAACACCACAATTCTTGGATCAAAATTTTTGTCTTCCTTGTTCTTAGGGGAGAGTCGAACGACACACAAGGGGAGAAGGGGAGGCAACAAATGAGCTAGGGTTTTCTTATTTAAGCTAACTAAATAGAATCCTAATCTAACTAAACTTGTGATTAGATAAAATACATTTTTTTTCTTTTCTTTACAAACCGATCCCCCCTTTAATACATATTTTTATTATTTTTTTATTAATTAATTATACAATTACTTACATTACCTTAATTTCCTACAAAAACCTTGGTAAAATTGGTAAACCTTTTTGCATGAAAACTATATACTAACTTTCTATTTATAACTTTCATTTCCCAAAAATACTTTCTATATTTAGAAAGTTCATTACTAACTCTCGCAATTCACGAACCTAATTCATTTCTAATATATAATACTTTCCATATTAATCCAACACATAATTATCCACATATTGACGTAGCAATGCATGCAAACACGTCACTCATTTCCATTGTCACTACACGTGAACAAAAATGGAAATAACCCTCAAATATCTCAAACTCATTCAAAAATGAGATGAACACGCACCCCAGAATGATAATCATGCACACAGATAAAGTCACATATATCACAAATATAGCACATATAAACACTTAGCCAACTCTAAAAGTATGACTAACCTGATCAAATCACGGGTGTCACAGTATCCCCTCCTTAAGGAAATCTCGTCCCGAGATTTTAAATAGCCAAGTTCAACAGCTATGATCACATAATAACTGAAAGATTCTTAGTCTTCATATGGTCTTTGCTATCCCCAAGTGAACTTCGGGGGACACACTTTGAATTCCAACGAACTTTCACAAGTGATATCTTACTACGCTTTAAACTCCTAACCTTACGGTCCATAATCTCTATGGGTTCCTCAATAAAAAAAAGAGTCTTGTCGATCTTGATTTCATCCAATGGCACATGTAGATTAGCATCCGCCAAACACTTCTTTAAATTTTACACGTAGAATATGTCATGCACACTACTCAATTCCTCGGGCAATCTTAACCGATAAGCTACAGGGCCGATCCTTTCAAGGATCTCGAATGGTCCTACATACCTCGGTGCTAACTTACCTTTTGTTCCAAAACAAATCACGCCTTTCTAAGGCGACACCTTTAATAACACACGATCTCCAACCTCGAACTCCAACGGCTTACGTCTATTATCAGCATAGCTCTTTTGACGATCCCTCACCGCTTTAAGCTTTTCCTTTATCAACACTACCTTATCAGTTGTTTCTTGTACTAGTTCAGGTCTAATCAAACTACTTTCATCAATTCCCGCCTATAGAACGGGCGACCTACATTTCCTTCCATAGAATGCTTCGAACGGAGCACACCGAATGCTCGAATAATAACTATTGTTGTAAGAGAATTAAGCTAACAATAGGTGAACATCCTAATTGCCACCAAAGTTAATAACACATGCCCTTAACATATCCTCCAAAGTCTGAATCGTACGCTCACTTTGTCCATCCGTTTAAGGATGATAAGCTATACTCATATCCAATTGCGTCCTTAAAGCTTTTTGCTATGTTTGCCAGAAACGTGATGTAAACCGTCCATCTCGATCCGATATAATCGAAACAAGAACTCAGTGTCAGTGTGACATCTTCATTCGATGTACAAAAACTTTGCAATCGCTAGTACTATAATCCTCTCGCGTCGCCAGAAAATAAGCCGACTTGGTCAGCCTATCGACTATTACCCAAATCGTATCATGCCCACTCTTCGTCTTAGGTAACTTGGTGATAAAATCCATAGTGATCTTATCCCACTTCCATTAAGGTATCTCAGGTTGTTGCAAAAAACTCAAAGGCATTTGATGTTCAGTCGTCACCTTTGAACAAGTTAAACATTTGCTAAACATAAGGGCAATATACCTCATCATTCCGACCACCAGTACATATCTCTAAGGTCATAGTACGTCTTATCCTCTCCTGAATGTACAGAGTACCTAGTCTTATGAGCTTCATCCATAATTATCGTTCTCACACCTCCTACTAACGGAACCCATATACGGTCCATAAAGTATAAACTCTCGTCTTCTTTCCTTTCCATCTGTTGATCTAAACCATGTAGCCTTTTTGGCAAGTAGTTCTTCTTGCTTTTGAAGCCTCTCTCTTGGGCTGCCAGTAATCATTTACTCTTACTCAGAATGAATAGTCATAGCACATTGATCATATACGTCTAGGTTTCAATCGTTCCTTCCTACTTAATGCATCAGCCACAACATTCACCTTACCTAGATATAGTAGTGAATCTCTCACTCATAGTCATTAAAATAACTCTAAATCCACCTCCTTGACGGCATATTTCAATCCTTTGATCAAAATATGTCGTGAAGGGCTCTTATGATCCATGTAGAGAAACTCTTCGTACCATTCAAATAATGCCTAATTGTTTTAAGGGCAAACACAACGGCTGCCCAATTTAGGTACATGTGTTGTTTTTCATTATTTACTCATAGATCTTTAGTTGTCTGATCGCTCAGAGCAATTACTTTGCCTCTTTGCATGAGTACATAACCTAATCCTTGATTCGATGCATCATAGTAGACTACAAAATCTTTAACCCCATCAGGTAGTGACAATATCGGTGCATCGCACAAATTACTCTTCAAAGTCTGGAAATCCTCTTCCTGTTCCACGTCCCACACATACTTTTTGTTTTTCTGAGTCAATGAAGTAAGAGGTTTAGCAATCTTAGAGAAATTTATGTCAAAACGTCGGTAGTAACCTGCTAACCCCAAAATGATCGAATTTTAGACGGTGTTGTAGGAGCTTTCTAATTCTTTACCGCCTCAACCTTACTTGGATCCACATGAATACCATTCTGGTTTACCACGTGACCAAGGAAATGTACTTCTTGCAACCAGAACTCATAATTTGGAGAATTTAGCATACAACTTCTCCTTCTTTAGCAATTCCAAGACCAATCTCAAATGAACCTCATGTTCCTACTTAGAATTTGAGTATATCAAAATGTCATCAATGAAAACAATGATAAACTTATCTAGGTACGGTATACAAACCTGGTTTATCAAATCCATAAAGACTGCTAGTGCATTGGTTAATCCAAAAGGCATAACCGTCAACTCAAAATGTCCGTATCTCGTTCGAAACGCGGTCTTTGGAATATCATCCTCATGTACTCAAAGCTGGTGATAACCCGACCAAAGATCTATCTTGCGCGGAGGAAAATATAGTGCCCTTTAGATGATTAAATATGGTTATAAATTCTCGGGAAACGTGCGATAGCGGTACGTATCACTCAACTTGTTCAACTCCCTATTTCATGCACTATTGCGGAAAAGAGCCTCTTCTTCTTAACAAATAACACAGGTTCTCCTCAAGGAGAATGACTTGGTCATATGAAACCCTTGTCTTACAACTCTTGAAGCTGCCTAGATAATTATTGCATTTTCAAGGGTGCTAGACGATATGGAGACTTCGCAACCGACGTCGCTCCATGAACTAAATCTATGCGAAACCCAACTTGTCATTGCGGTGGTAATCCCGACAAGTCTTTCGGGAACACATCAACAAAATCTCGTACGACAGGAATCTCGCTCAACTTAGGTTTATCTACCTTCGCGTTCAGTAGAGCTTTGGCGACCCCCATAGTACGTTCCCCTTGAACCCAAAGTATCCCACAACCTTCCAACGGTATCTCAACCACCTTCTCATGGCACACTATCACAACCTTATTCTTGGACAACCAGTCCATCCCCATAATCACATCGAAGCTTCCATGATCGAACTATATCAAATCTATGATGAACAAGGAATTTTTTAGTTCTAGTTTACAGTCATGGATAATGCTATAAACTTCTAATTTCTTACCATATGCTACTTCTATCACATATCCAGGGTTTACAATACTAGGTTTCACATTTAGTAAAGGCGCAAAATTAGTAGAAATGAAACTAAAATCAGCTCCAGAACTCGAAAGTTCGGTAGCCCAAAATGATCGGTCAACTAAAAGTACTCGTAACGTCGTTTAGGGGATCCTGAAGAGGGCAAAATTCGGGGGTTACATTGATATTGAAAGCCCTTCCTCTAGCCAGATTCCTATTATTTCGGGTGTTATGGTTACCCTCCAAAGCCAATGGATTTCCTGCTTGACCAGGTGCTCGGTGCATTTTGGGACAAGTATTACGAAGGTGATCAGGACTACCACATTCATAACAAACCCTCTGATTATAACCCATCCTAACAACATTTACAGGAGCCACCTGCTTAAACGGTGCCCGACAATCTTTAGCAAAATGACCCAGTTTCTGATAATTGTAACACAATCTACAAGGTCTATTTTCTGGATGATAGGAATAGCACTTAGCACATTTGGGATAGGGGCCCACAAACTTGTTTCTAGGAGGAGCTGTCACCACAAAACCTGTTGATCCCTTCTTGACATGTCTTACTTAGCTTGTTAAAGCTTAGTTATATTGGATATATCCAATACAACTATAGTAGAAACTAAGATTAAGAATATCACAAAGTATGCAGAATCTAGTTTGCAAAACTAAGAAGAACAATAAAACAGTAAAAACAAGATCTTTACTAAACTTTCAATATATTGAATACTATTTTGAATTACAAGATAGCTATGAATACTAACTATGATTGTTATGCAAACTATGAATACTAATATTAAAACTTATTAGATCTATGCCTTAGAGTTCCTTTTATACACCAAGGAAACCTTATGGGCTTATAAAAATGCGTCAAGTGATCATGCATATCTATTCCTAATATAAAATCATGATTATCACTTTTGCAGAAGTACTTCATATAACAAATAGTACTAACTAACAGTCTAATATCTGGCAATAGAGTACTAATAATTAGTACTAGTAGTACTAAACTAGATTTGACAGTACTAAGTCCTTTTCATAGTAGTCTAAGTTGAACCAGCAGTACAAAGTTGTAGAAGCCCTTAATTCCTAACAATCCTCCCCTAAACTTGTGATTGTCATTCAAATCTATAAGTTTCTCTGAATTAAACCATCTATGCTGAGAGGATGCTTCCAAACACTGTACTGTCTTGGTCTGTTTAATAGTATAAAGATTTTCCTTAAAAGCTCATCTGCCATCACTGAATATTCATCCACTTGCAGCTTGTTACACAACATCAAAGTCATAAGTGCTCTTGTTAATGGATAATCTTTCTCAACCAGCATGAAAATATCATATCTATTCTGTGTACATATGAAAACAGCAAATTGTATCATTATACCTCTATTTTAATGGATCACTGCATTATACCCTTTTGAAAAGTACAAACCAACTACCCCCCCTAACTAAAACTTCCTTCTATAGGATCATCATTCATTTGATTTAAACAACATCTTCAACTCTACCTAAAGTACTTTTTTCTTTTTCTTTCAGTAGGTTCTGTTGAGTTGTATCTTTCAGAAATTGCTCTATAGTTTGACTAGTTATCCTGTTTAATATTCTTTAGCATATCTTCAAAGATCGGTATCCTCATGTGTGATTACTACTTCTGATGATCTTCCAATACATTCTGAGTCTTCGTGTAAACTTCTAGTCATGATTGGGATTTGGTTTGTAGGCTTCAACATTCATCCTTCTTCTAGAACTATGATCATTAGCTATTGTAGTTATTCTTTAGACAGTTCATCTTTTGATTCTTCAGCTGCTTCTGAGCCTTCTCCTATCTTTTGTCTCTTTGAACTTTCTTGATTAAGTTCTTGTTCAGCATCTATCTTTGAGCTTCTAGCTACAACTTTAGGAATTGTATTATCACTCTTCATTAGAGTAAAAGTATTTACTCTCTTCATTGTGGTCTCAAATAACTCCTTGACTTCATCAAAGGAAAGTTTCTTCAATTGTTGTAGAGTGTGACTTCCCATATTCTTGATATAATTACACATGTAAGTCCTTTGTTGAGCTTGAGTCATGGGCTTGTTCCTTCTTTGTTCAGCTCTTTATTGGGGCAACATTTTCTACTTTTTTCTTTATTCGCTCTACCTAGGAATCTGCCTTGTCACTTCTGAGTGTCTTTCTCTTTCTTGTGCTTGTAACCTGTGTGCTAACTCTTCATCAGCTTCAATTTAAGCTTGTATGTTATCCTATTCTTCAGCATTGAAAGTGCTAGCTTCTTCATGAACTCTGGCTATCCTTTTCTTTCTTATTCGTCAAGTTTTTCTTGTTATCTCAGACCTTTCTTCCCAACCAAGTCTTTCTTGACTTTGTGGCAACTTTGTCTTATTAGAACAGGTTCGGGCATTTTATAATAGTTTTTGCCTTTATCTTTTCTTTTTGCTGCACTTCTTCTAATATACACTAAACTTTTAGCAGCAGTTTTAACTTGGGTGACCTAGTACTAACTTCTGATCCAGTAGTACTAAAGGTACATTAGCCGTTTATACTACAGGCTCAGCGGTATAATCTTCTTTAGGAGAAATAAACTTAAATCAGATTATCATAATCATGTCATGCTTCCCTTGAGTTGTGCATCATCTGTATAGAGTAATTCCTCATCTTCATCATCTAAGCAATCTTCCTCCCTATTTGGAAGGAAGGATCCTCCAACTCATCTTCATTTTCTGAAACAAACACAGTTTGGTCCCTTCTTTAGTTTGCTTGACTTACTTTTGTACTGCCACACTTCTTCACTTTCTGATTAGCTTAGTGTAAGCAGCACAATATGTCAGTTTGGTCTGTTTAAGTCGGATTCAAAGTCTCTACTTTCTTGGATAGATTTTGTGGTTTTCAGAAACGTTAATTCTTTTAAAGTGTCTACTGCCTTTTATCATATTCAAGTAAGTGAAACTCTTAGAGAGGTGAATAAATGGGGCATGGTAGCAGCTGCTTCAGCAACTAGGTAGTTGCATAGTGGGTGGAGGAAGTTGGTGGTTGTAAGGTGGATGGAGCACTAATGGGTGTGTGATGAGAATCAACTGGGATTGTTGATCTTTCACCCAGTCAAATCTAACATTGAACAAGCATTGTTTGAAACAATTGAGTGTCCACATCCAGTATATCCTTAGGAAGTCTTTTTCAGATTGACTAAAACAGTTTTTGTGTAGGGTAGGAGCAATAAGTCTTTTTTAGGTAGTATCAATCTCATGTGCTTGTTCAAAAAGATTTGTATAATCTTGGATATGCATCTAATAATCTTTGTTTTATTAGATATTCCAAGTTTTTCACCATGGCATCAAAATAAATTTGGAAAAATTAAAGTTTATGTTTGTGGCTAAGCAAATGATAGCAGTTGCTATATTTCTACTAAATTGTTCCATGTTGTATTTTCTTATAGAAACTTAAGACAGGTGAAGGTTGTTTGAATAAAAAATTTCCACTAAGGGGAAAAGTATCCCTTTTAAAAAGTTAAGTTATCAGAATTAGACACATACCCCATTAGAGCAAGTTGTTCAAAAATTTCTAAAGTACGCAAAGTACTAATACCTTCAGAATATTCTAACTTGAGATGTCTTCTAATTGATGCCTCAGAAACAACCTTGACTTTCCCATCTATTGTAGCAGTAATTTCCATGTCTCCATTCTCAAGTGTGCTTGCAGAAGCAGTTTGCCAAAACTGTTCTATGGAGAGACCATAGACTAGTTGGACTTTCAGTGAGGGCATACCTAATGTGACTTGTAGTGATAATTATCTGATGAAATCCTTCACTTCCTTCTGACTTCTGTAAGTAGGCAACCATGTTGTGCTTGTCGCAGAAATCTAAATTTGCCATTTGATGGAGAGAAGTTAGATTAGGGTTCTGGGATATGTTTGTATATGAGAGTATGTGAGCTTGGCAAAGTTAATTAAGATTATATAGAGAGCACTTAGGGTTTTGATTTGACCGACTGAATGAAATTTGTTATTATCTTAAAGAAAGCTTATGATTTTATAGAAAGATCGTGAATTCTCCAAATTAGTCAAACCTATAGACAAAGTTGTTGGTGGAAATTTCTCAACGGCTATATTTAATTAAGGAAATTATGTTATGCCTCAAACAGTACTAACGGTCACCCACCAGTACTAATTTTAGCCTGACAGTACTAACTTTAAGTCCAACCGTATTAACTTTACCCAGCAGTATTAAGATATTCCTGGCAGTACTAATTTAATACTGGCAGTGTTAAGTTTATGTCTAGCAGTATCAACTCTAAATTTGTTCCAACAAGCATTGCCATCATAAATTTAGATTCTCACAATCTTTCTTTCTGTTTTTCAGCTCACTAAATCTCTCATTTCTTTTTCTCACCAATTCACTCTTTCATCACACAACTCTCTTTCTGTTTTTTAGCTCACTATATCTCTCTTTTCTTTTTCTCACCAATTCTGATAGTTTTGTGTAATGTTCCATCAATTCCATTAGTTTCATGATGTCCTCCCCACTTCCAAGTGTGTTAACTCTTGAGAGAGGTAGATCATTGGACTATTTAGATGCAGCCTCAAACCTAGTTTAAGATTCTGCACCCCCTAATATGGTATCTTGGCACCTGGGACCACTACCTGAATCAGTTCCCTAAGGAAAGATTCATTAAGTGTTTCCATGAATTGGGTCCTATTTATGTTACCACTATTATGCTCTACTTTTAAGCTAGAAGCAATAGTTAGTGGCAGCTTTCCATTTGTCTTCCATTCTTTTTAGACAGTCATCTGATCTAAGGTGAATAGTTCCACTAAACTGAGATATCTTAGCGGTCTTTGGCTTTCTCGTTTTTTGAGTCTTTTTTTGGTTTAAGATTGGTGATCAGAACATGATTGGTTCAAGATGTTGATAGTGATACAGTTTGTGATGTGTGTTGGGGTTCTGTTACGATTTTCTGACCCTTCACCCATACTGTCTTATGATACATGCCTTTCATCAATCTTAATTAACCTTCCCCTCAAACCAGTACTTCAGAGAGAAAGTAATCCAATGCTAGCAATCAGAAAAGTAACCTCGCTAAATCAAAAGCCTTTGTGAGAGATCTGCAACATTGTGGTCTGTTTGTTGTAATCTTGAGCACTTTGAATCAACTTCTTCTATTAAGAATATATTGATGAAATGATGCTTATTTCTATGTGCTTGGTTTTTGATTGATACACTAATTCGTCACAATACATTTGGTTGCTTTCATTATCTTTGTGAATGTTGGTGTTCTTGAAGTTAAATCCATTTTCAAGCATTTGATTATTGGATCCCATTACAACCTAACACAGCAATTAGCAGCAGCATCATTACTCTGCTTCTGTTAGTTGAATTAGCAACTATAGTCTGCATTCTTTCATTGCCATGAATCAACCTTATGCCAAGATAATGATCCAAACTCCTGTTGTGGATTTTTGTCAGGCTAGCATCCAGCTTAATATAGCAGTGAAGCTTCCAAGTCTAATGGTGAATCTAGGATAACTTAAAGGGCCTATTTTTAGCTGTCCTTGTTAGTATCTAAAGATCCTCTTCATCGGACTTGATGGTGTGAAGTCTTGGGTGTTTATTAGAACTTGACAAGTACTAACAACAAACAATATGTCTGCATTGATGTTTGTTTTTTACAATCAATGATCTTTTCTTGATCTTTAGCTAGTGATGTTCCACATACTCTTGCTTCTTCATCCTTTTAGGTATTTCTGTGTTTGTATCTATTGGAACGTGGGCGGGCTGCTGTTGTGGGGGTTATTTATTCGGAGTATTGTGTTATCGATGTGTATGGGCGGGCGTTGTTGTTACACACAGCCTCCGTGCGGTGGGTCTGGCTAGCGGGTGTTGTTTTAGGGCGAAGACTGAGTTACGCTGCGGGTTGAGCTTGGGATTGCTGCGGAGATTTGGATTATATATTTGTAGTGGGGGGGTAATTTGTGGGTTGTGGGGGTTGGGGGGTGGGTGGTGTTTGGATGTTGGTGTGGGTGGGGGTGGGGGTGGGTGGGTTAAGTTGGTTTGGTTTGGGGGTAGGGGGGGGGGTGTGTGGGTGTGTCGGTGGGGGGGTGAGGTGGGGGGGGTTGTTGCTGGTGTGGGTGGGGGGGGTGGGGGGAGATGGGTGGGTCGCTGGGGCGGGTGGGGAGGGTCGAGTGGTCGGTGTGGGTGGGGGGTGGAGGGGGTTTGTGGTGGGGTGTGTGGTTGTGGTGGGTGGAGGGGGGGGGGTGGTGGGGGGGGTGTGTGGGGTGGGTGGTGGGGGTGGTGTGTGGGAGAGGTGTGGGTGGGTGGGTGTGTGGTGGTTGTGGTAGGTGGTGGGAGGTTAGGTGGGGGTTTGTGGCGTGGGCGGGTGTGGGTCTGGGTGGGTGTGGTAGGTGGGGGGGGGTGGGGGTGTGGTTGGTGGGGTTGTGTTGTGGGGTGGGGGATGGGGGGGGGGGGGTTGGGGGGCTGTTGGGGTGTGAGGGCGTGATTCACCCTTTGCTACTGCATCTGACGGGTGGTTTGGGTGTGGTGGGGGTGGGGGTTGGTTGGGGGGTGGGGGTGTGGGTCTGGTTGGGGGGTGGGGGGGGGTTGGGTGAGTGGGGTAGGTTGGTGGGGGTTTGTTTTGGGGTGTTGGAGGAGGAGGTGGCTGGGTGTGGGTGTGGGGGCGGGTGTGGAGGTGTGGTGGTGTGGGTGGTGGGTGTTGGGGTATGGGTGTCGGGGGGGGAGTTCGTGAGTGTGGTTAGGGTGGGTTGGTGGGGTGTGTGGGGGGGGGGGGGTGGTGGGGTGTGGGGGGGGGGGGGTCGGGGTCTTGGAGTGGGGGGAGGGGAGTGGTGGGGTGGGTGCTGTTTGCGGGGGGATGTGGGTGGGTGGGGGTGGGGGTGGGGCGTGGGGGGGGTGGGTGTTGGGTGTGTTGAGGTGGGCATGTTGGTGGGGGGGGTGGGCGGGGATGGAGGGGGGGGTGGGGTGGGGTGGTGGGGGTGGGGTGGGCGTGGGGTGGGTGTTGGGGGGGGGGGTGGGTGGGGGGGTGTGAGTGGTGGGTGGTGGGTGGGTGTAGGGGTGGGGGTGTGTGGGGTGGGTGGTGGGGATGGTTGGTGGAATGTGGGTGGGGGGGGGCGCGTTTGGGCGGTGGGGGTGATGGGGGGTGTTGGTGCTTGTGGGGGTGGGGGGGAGGGGTTGGTGGTTTTGCCGGAGGGTTGGGGGTGGGGGGTGGGGTGCGGTCGGTGCTGGGTTGGGTTGCTTTAGTGGTGTTCTGGGGTTGTTGTGGGGGGTGTGGGGGGGGTGTGGGGGTGGGTGGGTTGGGCGGGCTTTGGGGGGTGTTGGGTGTGGAGGGGTGTTGGGGTGTCGGGAGGAGGTTTGGTGTTGTAGTGGGTGGTGGGGGGGGGTGTGCAGTGGGGGGCGGGGGGTGAGGTGTGGGGGGGCTGGTAGGGTGGGGGGGGGGGTGGGGGCGCGGGGGTGTGGTGGGTGGTGTTGGTGGATGTGTCGGTGGGTGGGGGGGTGGTGGGGCTGTGGTGGTGGCGGGGTTGGGTGGTGAGGGGGGTGGGGTGTGGGGTGGGGTCGCGTGGGGGGTGTTTGGGGGGGTGGGAGGTGGGGGGTGGGTGGAGGGGGGCGGTGTGAGGTGGTGTGGGGTGGTTGGGTGTGGGTCGGATTGCGGGGGGTGGGGGTGAGGGTTGTGGGTGGGTTGGTGGGGTGATGGTGTGTAGGAGATTGTGTGGCGTCGGGGGTGTGGCGGGGGTGGGGGGGGGTTTTGGGGGTGCTGATGGGGGGTGTTTGGGAGTGGTAGGGGGGGGATTTGGTGTGTGGCGGGGGGTGGGGTTGGCGTGGGTGGTGGAGGAGTTGGTGAGGTGGGGTTGTGGGTGGGGGGTGGGTGGTTGGGGGGTGGGTGGGGGGGGTTGGTGTGGCGGTGGGGTGGTGGTTGGGGGGGTAGTGTGGTGGTGTGGGGTGTGGTGGGGTGGTGGTTGGTGGGTGAGGGTGTTTGAGAGGGGTGGGTGGTTGGTTGGCTGTGGGTTGGTGGGTGTGTGTGTGGGGGGTGGGGGTGTGGGTTGTTGGTGAGTGTTTTTGGATAGGGGTTTGGGGTGTCAGGGGTGGGAGGGTGGGATGAGGGTGTGGCGGGGGGGTGGTGGTTGGAGGATGTGTGGGGGTCGTGTTGTGGCGGTAGGTGTTGTTGTGGGGGGGGGTGAGGAGGGGGTTGGGTTGGTGGGGGTGGAGGGGGGGAGTGGGTGGGGTGAGTTGGGTGGGTGTGGGTTTGTGTGAGGGGGGTGGGGTGGGGAGGTTGGTTGTGGGTGGGTGGTTGGGGGGGGTGGTGGTGGTTGGGGGGTGGGTGGGGAGGTGTGGTGGGGGCGGGTTGGAGGGGTGGTGTTGGTTGGTGGGGGGTGTGGGGGGTGGGTGTGTTGATGTGTGGTGTGTGTGGGGGGGTGTGTGGTGGTCTCGGGGGGGTGTGGTGGTTGGGGGGTGGGGGGGGGTGGGGGGTGGGGCATCGGTGGTGGGGTTGGGGGCGTCGGGTGGGTGTGTGTGGAGTTTGGGGGGTTGGGTGGGGGGGGTGGGGGGTAGGGTGTGGGGGGGGGGGGGGGGGGGGGGGATTGCGGGTGTGTGTGGGTGGGGGGGGTGGTGTGAGTGTGGTGGGGGGGGGATGTTGGTGTGTGGGTGGGGGGTGGGGGGGGTGGGGTGTGGCTGGGAGTGGGGTGGTGGGATAGGGTGTGGGGGAGAGGGTGTGGGGGTGGTGTGGTGTGTGGGCGGTGGTGGGGGGGTGTGTGGGTGTCGTGGTGTGGGTGGGGTGGGGCGTGTGGTGGTTGGTGGCGGGTGACGTGGGGGGGTTGCTGGGTGGGGTGGGGGGGGGGGAGTGGGGTTGGGGGTGTGAGGGGGGGAGTGGTGGGGGGGGGTGGTGTTGGGTGGTGGGGGGTTGGGGGGTGTGGAGGGGGTGTTGGTTGTGTAGGAGGCGGGTGGTGTGGGTGTGGTGTGGGGTGTGGGGGGGGGGGTCGGGGGGGTGGGGGTTGGCGGGGTGGGGTGGGGTCGTTGTGGGGGGGGGATGTGGTGGTGATTAAGGGTGGGGGGGGTGTGTTTGGTGTGGGTTTGGGGGTGGGGCGTGTGGTGGGGGGTGTGGTGGGGTGTCTGGTGTGGTGTATGGGTGTGTATGTGGTGGGTGGGTGGGGTGTGTGGTGTGGTGGTGGGAGTCGGGGGAGGTGGGTTCGTGGGTTAGTTGAGTGTGGGTGGTGGTGGTTGTGAGGGGTGGCGGTGTGGGTATTGGCGGGTGGTGAGGGTGGCGGTAGGTGGTTGGGGGTGGGGGGTGGGCTTGGGGTGGTTGGGGTTGGGGTGTGTGGGTTGTTGTAGGGAGGGAGTGTGTAGGTGGGTTGTGTGGTGGTGGGGTGTTAGGCGGGGGTGGTGGGGGGGGGTGGTGTGTGGGGTTGTGGGCGAGGCTGGTGTGGTGGGGCTGTGGTGGGGTGGTGTGTGTTGTGGGGGTGGTGTGTGGGGTTGGTGGTTTTGGGTGGGGTGGGGGGTGTGGCGTGTTGTATGGGGGTGGTTGGGGGGAGGGGTGTGGATTGGGGGTTGTAGGGTGACTGGGTGGGGGATCGTGGGTGGTGGGGGGGGTGGGAGTTGGTGTTGGGGTGTGGTGGGGGTGGGGGGTGGGGGGGTGGGGGGTTGGTGTGTGGGGCGTTGGGGGGTTGGGGGGGTGGGTGGGGGTGGGGGTGGTGTGTTGTGGGTGGTGTGGGAGGAGGAGACGGGTGGTGGGGGTTGGGGGTGGGTGGTTGTGATGGGGTGGGGTGGTGATAGGCTGGGGGGGGGGGTGGGATGGTGTGTGGGTGGGGATTGGTGGGCGGGGTTGCGGTGTTTGTTGGTGGGGGCCGTGTGGTTTGGGGGTAGTTGTTGGTCGAGTTAGGTGGGGGTGGTGGGGGGGTGGAGGGGGGTTTTGTTTGATGGGGAGGGGGTGGGGGATGGGGTGGTGATGTTGTGGGGGTGGTGTGGTCTGATGGGGTTTGGGGCTGTCGGGTTGGGGTGGTGTGGGGTGTGGGGGGGTGGGGAGTGGGGGGGTGGTGGGGTGGTGGGGGGTGGTGGGTAGGGGGGGGGGGGGGGGGTGGGGGGGGGGGTGCGTGAGTGGGCGTTGTTGTGGGGGGTGCTTTGGGGGGGGTGGGAGGGTGTGGTGAGGGATGAGTGGGGGGGGGTGGGTGTGTGGTTGGGTGGGTGGGGGGGGGTGGAGGGACGGGGGGTGTGGGGTGTAGGGTGTGGGGGGAAGTTGGTGTGGCGGTTTTGAGGGGTCGTGTGTGGTGTGGGGGGTGTGTGTTTGGTTGTTTTGTGGTTGGGGGGGGGTCGGGTTGTTAGGGTGTGGTGGGAGTGGTGAGGGTGGTGGTGGGTGGGGGGGTGTGGGGGGGTGGTGGGGGTTTGTGTGTGGTTGGGGGTAGTTGGGTGGTGTGGTTGGTCTGGGTGGTGGGTTGGTGGTGGCGGGGGGGTGGTTGGTGGGGGGTGGATGGCGTGGGTGGGGGGAGGGTGGTGGAGTGGTGGGGCGGTGGTGTTGTGGGGGGGTGTTGGTGGGTGGGTTTGAGGTGTGGGGGGGGGGTGGGGTGTGTTGGTGGGGGAGGGGTGGGGGTCGTGTGGGTTGGGGGGGGTTGGTGTGTGTGGGGTGTGGGTGGCGGTGTGGGTGGAGTGGGTCGGGGGGATGGCGGGTGGTGAGGGTGGGGGGGGCGGGGTGTGGGGGTGGGGGTGGAGTGGGGTTGGGGTTTGGCGGGGGTGGTGGGGTGGGTTGGGGGGGTGGTGATGGGTGGGTGTAGGCGTGTGGTGGGGGGTGTGCGGTGGGGTGGGGGTGGGTGGGGTCTGGGGGGGGGGTGGGAGGCGGTGGGGTGGCGGTGGAGCGGGGTGAGTGGGGAGGTGGGGGGAGGGGAGTGGGGGTGGGTTGGGCGTGGGGGGGGGGTGGTGGGGGGTGGGGGGTGGGGGGGGGAGGGTGGGTTGTTGGGGGGTAGATGGGTAATGGGTAGGGGTATGGGTGGTGGGGGTGGGGGTGGGGGGGTGTGTTTGTGGGGGGTCGGGGTGGGGGGGGTTGGTGCGGGGGGTAGGGTGGTGAGGGGGTTGGGAGGGTGTCGGGGTGGGGGTGGGTGGGGTGGGGGGGGGGGGGTGGGGTTGGGGTGGGGGGGGAGGGGGGGTAGGTGGGTGTGGTGGGGGTGTGGGGGTGTTGTTGGGGATTAGGGGTTGTGTGGTGGTGGGGGGGGGGGGTGGGGGGTTGTGTGTGTGTGTGGGTGGTTGGGGTGGGGGTGGGTGTTGGGTTGGTGGGGGTGGGGGGGTGTTTGGTGGGGAGGGGGTGTGGGGGGGTGGTGTGGTGGTTTGGGGGGGGGTGGGGGTAGGGGGGGGGTCGTGTGGTGCGGGGTGTGGGCTGGGTGGTTGGGCGGGGTGTCGTTTGGGCGTGGGGGTGGAGTCTGTTGGGGTGTAAGTGGGGTGGTTGTGGGGGTGTGTTGTGGTGGGGGGGGGGGGCGGGGTCTGGGCGGGGTGGAGATGTGGGGGGTGGTGTGGTGTGCGGGGTGTGGGGTGGTGAGGGCTAGGGGGGTGTGGGGTGTGGCGGGGTGGTGTGGGTGGGATTGGGTGGGTTGGGGGTAGGGTGGGTTGGGGTGGGGTGTGGGAGTAGTTTGTGGCGTTGGGTCGGGGGTTGGGTGTGGGTTAGGGTGTTGGGGGTGTGGAGGGTGGTGTGGTGGGGTGTGGTTGGGTTTGGGTGGGGGAGGGCGAGGGGGGGGGAGGTGGGTGTGTGGGGTGGTTGCGTGGGGGGTGGTGTGTGGGGGGTGATGTGGACGTTTTGGTTGTGGTCGGTGGCGGTTGGGTGGGGGGGTGAGTGGGGTGTGTGGGGGTAGGGTGTGTGGGGCTGGGGAGGTGGGTGAGTGTGTGGGGCGGGTGTGGGGGTGGGTGGGGTGTGGGTGGGTTGGGGGTGTGTGGAGGGGGTGGTGAGGGGTGGGGTGTGGGGTGCGGTGTTGGTGGGGGGTGGTGTGGGAGAGTTGTGGTGGGTGTGTGGGACTGGGTGGGGGGTGTGCGGGGGTGGGGGGGTGAGTAGGTGGGGGGGTTGGTGGGGGGTTGGAGGCGTGGTGGGCGTGGGGTGAGTTGAGGTTGGGTGGGTGTGGGGTGGTGTTGGTTAGTTTGGGTGTGGTGTAGATGGGGTGGGTGGGGGGGGGCTGGGTGGGTGCTGGGGGCTGGGGTGGGTGGGGGGGCTCGGTGGTGGATGGTGGGGTGTGGGGAGGGGGTGGGGTCGATGGTGGGGGGTGTGTGGGTCTGGTGGGTTGGTGGGGCGTGGTGGGGGGGTTGTGTGGTGTTGGGT
The DNA here is from genome assembly GCA_026074375.1 of Tanacetum coccineum. Classification (NCBI taxonomy): domain Eukaryota; kingdom Viridiplantae; phylum Streptophyta; class Magnoliopsida; order Asterales; family Asteraceae; genus Tanacetum; species Tanacetum coccineum. The sequence goes on from BQNB010018538.1 coordinate 24,598, forward strand.
GGGGGGTGTGGTGGGTGTGGTGGTGTGTGGTGTGGGGGAGTGGTGGGGGATTGTGGTGGTGTGGTGGGGGTGTCGGGGGTTGTTGGTGGGGGGGTTGGTGGATTGTGGTGGGTAGGGGGTGAGGGGTGTGTGGGTAGGGGTGGTGGGGGGGGTCTTGGGGTGTGGGGGGTGTTGGGGGTGGGCTTTGGGTGTTGGGTGTGAGAGGGGTTTTGTGGGGGGTGGGGGTGAGGTGCTGGGTTGTGTGGGTGTGTGTTAGTGGTTTGGGTGGGGGGGTGGTGGGGTGGGGGGGGGTTGGGGTTGGTTGGGGTGGGGGGGGGTGTGAGGGGTATGGGGTGAGTGGTGGTTTGGGGGTGGATGGGATGGGGTCGTGGGTAGGTTGGGGGTGTCGTTGGGGGCGGGGTGTGGTGGGGGCGGTTGGGCGTGGGGTTTTGCGGGGATGGGGGGGGGGGGGGGTGGGTGGGTTGTGGGTGTGTCGGGGGAGCGTCGTAGTGGATGTGGTTGGGGGGGGTGGTGTGGTGGGGGGTGTGGTGGTGGGTGTGGTGGGGGGGGAGTGTGTTGGGCTGGGGTGGTTGTGGGGGTGGGAGTAGTGGGTGGTTGGGGGGAGGGTGTGGGGCGTGGGTAGGGCGGGGGGGTGGTGGGTTGTGGGGGTGGGGTGTGTGGTGGTGGGGGCGTAGGGGTGGGGGTAGTGGTGGGTGTTGGGTAGGGTGGACGGGTGTGGGTGGTTGGGTGTTGTTTGGGTGTATGGGTGGTGGGGGGTGGGGGGGGTGGGGGTCGGGGGTGGGGGGGGTGTGCGGTGTGTGGGTGGTGGGGGGGGAGTTGTGGTTGGGGGGGGCGGGGGTGGGTAGATGGTGGGGGGGGGGGACCGGTGGGGGGGGGGGGTGGATGTGGGGGTGGTGGTGGAGTGGGGGGGTGAGGTGTTGGGGTGGGATACTGGGTGGTGGGTGGGGGGTGTGGTGGTGCGGTGGTTGTGTTGCGAGATGGGTGGGTGGATGGTGCGTGTGGGTTGTGGGTGAGGGGGGTGGTGTGGGGATCTGGGTGGTCGTTGGGTGGAGCGTGGTGGGGTGGGGGGTTGAGTGCGTTTGGGGTGGTGGGTGGGGGGGGTTGGGGCGTGGGGGGTGGGTGAGGCGAAGAGGAGGGGGTGCCGGTGTATGGGGTGGTGGTGGGGGTGGGATTTGGGATGGGTGGGGGGGTGGGGGGGGGTGGTGGGGTTTTCGGGTGGGGGTGGTGGGGAGTTGGTTGGGTGGTCTTATCTTTGTGTGGTGTTTTTTCTTGTTAATTTTATTATTTATTATTTTCTTATGATATTTATTAATTTGTTTTTTTGATAACATTTATTTTTCTTTGATATATGGAATTATTTTGATTTTTTATATTTTTGATTAATTGGTCAGTATGATATTTTTGATTTTATTTTTTTATTAAATTTATTTTTTATGGAATTATTAATATTTTATTTATGATATTTGATTTTTTTTTTTTATTAATGGATTTTTATATTTTAATTTTTTTTATTTGTTATTATTATTTATTGATTGACTTATTTTTGTTATTTTAATTTTTTATTTATTTTTTATATTAAATTTATATTTTGATTTTGTATTTTTATTATATATACTTGGATTTTTATTTAATTTATTGATTTATTTTTTGAAATATATTTTTTATTATTTTGATTTGATTATTTCATTATTTTTTCTTCTTATTTATTTTTTTTGATATATTTTATTTATATCTTTTTAATTTATTGATTGATAGTTTTAAATTTTATTTGATTGAATATATTTATAAGATTTTATAATTTTTATTTTATTTTGATTTTTATTTGATTTGTTTGAATTATTTTATAATTTTTTTTTATATATTTTAATACTGTTATTTAGTAGATATTCTTTTAATGATTTATTTTTAATATTTTTTTTTTTATTTTTGTTAATTTTTTTTTTATTGATTATGTGGGAATTATATTTTTTGATATTTTTTTTTTTTTTTTTTTTAGATTTATTTATTTTTTTATATTTTTGATATTTTATTTTTTTATTTTTTATTTTTTATTTATTTTTATTTTTTTATTATTATTTTTTTTTTTTTTATGTTTTTTATTTTTTATTATTGATTTTATTTTTTTTTTTTTGAATATTTTTAATGATTTAATGATGTGGGGGCTTTTTTATATTATATTATTAACTTTTTTATAACCTTGGGGGAAATTATATTTAATTTGGGATGATATTATTATTGATTTATTGATTTTCATTTTATTATTGTTTTTATTTTGTTATTTGATTTTTATTATAATTTATTTGTATATATATTTGAATTTTTTATTTTATTTTTTTATGGATATTTTTTATAATTTTTTTATGATTATTTTTTTTTTATTATATATTTGACTTTATATTTGATTTTTAATTTTTTATAGATTATTATTTGAATTTTTTTTCTTTTGATTATTTAATTCTTATTGTTTAATTTATTTTGATTTATGATTAAATTTAATTTTAGATTTTTATATTTATTTTTATTGGATTTTTTTAATTTTTTATTTTTTAATTTTTTTATTTTTATTATTTAATATATTTTTATTTATATATGTTTTTCTTTATTTTTTATTTTGGATTATATTTTTTTTTTTATTATTATTTTATTTTTTTTATCATTGGGATTTATTTTTTAATTTGATATTTTATTTTATTTTTATATTTGATCAATTAGATTTTTTTCATGGATAATTTTTTATTATGATTGATATTTATATATTTATTTTTTTCTTTTATTGATTTTTTATTTTTATTTTATATGATTATTTTTTTTTTTGATATATTTTTTATATATTATAATTTTTTTTGAAATGAATTTTCTTAAATCTTATTTTTGATTTATAAGTATCTATTATTGGGAATTTATTTTTTTGATATATGATTTTTTTATATAGCTTGATATTTTTAATTAAAATTTTATTTTTTTTTTATATATTTAATTTTGTATTATGATATGTTGTTTTTATATTTTTATAATATTTATTTGGATTTTTTATTAATTTATTTTTATGATTGATTGATTTTATAATATTATATATTTTAATTTTTAATTTTTATTTTATTTGATTGGATTTTATTTTTTTTTATATTTTTATTTTGATTTTTAATTATTATTTATATTGAATTTATATTGGATTTTTTTTTATTTTATATATTTGATTCTTTTTTTTTTTATTTATTTTTTGATAATTATTATATTATTTATTGATTTTATTTTTGATTTTTTTGTTTTTGATGATTTATTATTTTTTTTTCTTTTTTTTTTTTTTTTTATTTGAATTGATTTTTATTCTATTTATTTTTTTTATTTTATTATCACTCAAACATCACCTGTACTAACAGGATAATTCACCTATGTTCCGTCTTAATGAATTGAAGTTTTATTTATTGTGCCGCTTCATGTATCTATTTTTTCCAATAAGTAGGTAGACAAGGTCTCATACCAGGCTTTAGGAGCTTGATGTAGACCATATAAAGCTTTTTCTACCTTATAAACCTTATCAGGGAACTGTGGATCTTCAAAACCAGGAGGTTGGCACACATACACCTCCTCTTTAATAGTACCATATAAAAAGGCACTCTTCACATCCATCTGGTACACAATAAGTCCCATAAATGATGCATAGGCCAAAAATAACCTGATTGCTTCAATCCTAGCAACAGGAGCAAAAACCTCATCATAATCAATTCCTTCTTCTTGGGTATAACCTTGTGCAACCAGTCTTGCTTTGTTTCTAACTACAATTCCTCTCTCATCTTTCTTGTTTCTATACACCCACTTAGTTCCAATAGCCCTCTTGCCTTTTGGAAGATCCACCAGAGTCCAAACCTTTTGAAGTTTAAATTGCAGAAGCTCCTCTTGCATTGCTTCTATCTAGCTTGGATCTGTCAAGGCTTGTATCACCTTTTTGGGTTCTATTTGTGAGAGAAAACAGGCAAATAAGCAGTTTTGATAATCTTTGTGATTTGTTCTCCTCTGCTTTTTGATGTAACTGACCATAGCATGTTCTTCAGTAATCTTGGTCATCCTCCTTATTTGAGTAGCTGAATTTATGTCTTGAATGATCTGGTCTTTAGGATGATCCTTGTGAATTCTGGTTGTGGGAATAGGTATTACTTCATTGGTGATTTCAAGGTTGTTAAGGTCAGCCCTCTGGAACCCACTCTTCTATCATAGTTGCACCTAAAGAAGATACAGTATCAATCTATCCTCTAAATCAGGCTCACGAGAATCAGTTAGAAGATCATCAGCATTATCAAAACTTTTCCCAGCAGTACTAACAGATGGACTAACAGTAGAAACTTTGTTAGTGCTGGTAGCATAACCTTCCATCTGTTGATCAAGCAAATTATCCAATTCCGCTCTAAAATCTTGCACATTTTGGTCACCTTCTTTATTTGAAGCTCCTCCTTCCTTCTCTTTACCATTTCTTTCACCCTCATTTGCTGGTTTTTCATTAGTCTTTTTACCAGCATCATCAGCAACTGCATCCTCTAAGCTCTATGGACTATCATAAAGTAATGGTAGCAGAATATATTGTTGAGTAGGTACTACACCAACATTATCCTTGATACCTGCATTCCTATGAGTTTGATTCCCTGCAGTAACTAGCTCATAATTCATAGAGTTTGTTAGTAAATCAATATCAAAAAGCCAATCTGGTCCACTCCCTGCAACATTGGGTTTGTTTTCAAGAAAGGTTATGTGCAGGTTTTCCTCTACTTTCCTAGTTCTAGTGTTAAATACCCTAAAAGCCTTGCTATTTATAGAGTATCCAAC
>BQNB010018538.1:30391-68152 GCA_026074375.1 Tanacetum coccineum
TATATTTGGGCCTTCATGTTGGATCAAGGTAATCCACTTCTGAGTTGGGCTTGTGGGTGAGAGCTGAAGGTCCTGGGCTAGTGGCTGCCTATCACATATCTACTTGAGTTTTCAGGTACAACCATATACACATCTAATTATTTCTACAAGGGGTCCAGTGGTATCTTCTTCAACAATTTGAAAGAACAAATTCTATTTTGACTACAAGTGTTCAGTCATCATGTGGCATAAACCATTCTGACATAGCCCTTATTAGTCACCTTATTTAGGACAACTTAAACTATATCAAGAAGGAATATACACATATGCTAAACCTACTTGCATCTCAAGTCTAAGGATTTATATAAATAAAATCACGTACAAGGTTCACTTGATGATGCCGATCCATAAAGTGATATTCTTGTGGCGGGAAAATCCAATATTCATCTTATGAATATCATGTGAGTTTGGTGGACTCATCCCTAATATCTCCAATATCACAAACACTCAGAATTGTCATAGTTTAACAATATTCCCATATTTTTAATCGATAACGGATTAATTTAGAATAATATATTTATTATTTATGGATCTAAATATGCAAATATAGGACATCATTTATAATATAAAATAACAAAATACCAACGTATCATTATCATAAAATAAAATTGTTTTAACATCCCTTATCCAAATACTAAAACACAGATCTACATGAAACTACTAGCAGGACGAAGCCCCATGCTCCTAGCATGTTGAGTAAGCTTCCTATTTGATAAAGCCTTTGTAAAGGATCAGCGCCCAGTTCAACACACTCGCGAACATAATGATATCTTCTATGATAGTGTCTGGCGCCTCTCTGAACCCCCAGTTCATTAGCATAATGAATTGCAGCTGAATTGTCGCAATACATATTCAAAGGTTCATTTATCGTTGGTACTATACCAAGCCCTGAGATAAACTTCCTAATCCAAACAGCTTCCATGACAGCTTCTAAAGCAGCTATGTATTCAGATTCTGTAGCAGACATTGCAGTGGTACTTTGCTTGGAGCTCTTCCAATCCACTGCGCCTCCATTCAAAACGAAAACATATCCTGTCTGAGACTTCGTGTCATCTCTATCAGTCTCGAATCCAGCATCGCAATAGCATTCAACTCTAAGTTCTGTGCTAGGATTTCCACCATAAACCAAGAACATATCTTTAGTATTTCTTAAATACTTAAGAATGTTTTTCACAGCAGTCCAGTGAAGTTCACCTGGATTCTGTTGAAACCGGCTTGTTAAATTTTGCGCGAACGCAACATCAGGTCTAGTGCATCTAACCGCATACATAATGGATCCTACAGCCGAAGCATAAGGTACATTTTTCATACGATTCACCTCTTTAGGCGTTTGAGCACCTTGTGATTTGTTCAAGTCAAGTCTTTCTTGCATGGGGATATGACCACGTTTGGAATTATCCATTTTATATCTCTTTAAGATCTTATCCATGTAAGCATTTTGACTAAGTCCAATTAATCGCTTCGATCTATCTCTATAGATTTTGATTCCAAGAATAAATGCTGCTTCCCCCAAATCCTTCATAGCAAAACACTTTCCAAGATAATCCTTTACACTTTGTAAACTTGGAATGTGATTACCCATGATGATTATGTCATCAACATATAAGATGAGGAATGTAACATTACTCCCACTAGCCTTTTGATATACACATGGCTCATCAAGATTTTGAGCAAATCCAAACCTTTTGATTTCCTCATCAAATCTTTTATTCCAGCTTCTTGATGCTTGCTTAAGTCCATAAATGGATCTTTGAAGCTTGCATACTTTCCCTTTAAAGCCTTGCATACTTTTCTGGGATGATTAAGATTAACAAAACCTTTAGGTATGTACCATATAAAATGTCTTCATCGAACGATCACCATTTTAGAAGGCAGTTTAATACCCCATTTACATATCTCATAATCATAGAACACCGCTATAGATATGAGAATCCTAATAGCTCTAATGTCACATAATCAACCCCATAGAGTTGAGTATAACCCTTTGCTACAAGACGAGCTTTATAGGTGTGTACAATACCATCCATGTCAGTCTTTTTCTTAAAAATCCACTTACTCCCAACAGTCTTACAACCAGGAGGAAGATCGACCAGGACCCATACCATATTGTCCATCATGGATTGTATTTCCGCATTTATAGCATCGATCCACTTATTATATTAAGAATCTAACATCGCGACATTATAGCTATCGGGGTTCATTAAGATCCCCAGACTATGCTCCTCTGCTTCTACATTTAGACATAAATGATCTGGAGCTCGATGTGTCCTTTCGGACCTACAAACCGGAATCACTTCCTCTTGAGGTGGTTCAAAACCTTCAACCTCCATAGGAATTTCACTAGTGATTTCAGAAGGTGATGTATCTTCATCTTGAATTTCTTCAAGATCTATGGTCCTCCCACTGACTTCTTGAGTTATGAGATTGATCGGTTGAGATTACACTAAATATATATATAATATATGTTAAAATATAAAATATATAAACAAGTGTAAAAACAGCAATCAATGATACCGAGAAGTAGTATAGAGCTTTCCCGGGTCGTAAATCCCCAACGAGGCTGGAATGGTAAATCGATACGAATGAATTGATGATTTGAATTGAGAAACAAATGATTTTGATTTTTTAACTAGATAAACTAAAATTAATTAAAGAAAACTAAAATTATTCTACGGGAAACAAGCAGTGGAAAATGGGAATCTTAAATATACTACTACGGGAACAAAACATAGTTTTACATAATCCTAAACTACGGGGGCATAAATAATGGCAATGAAAATCCTAAGAAATCTACGGGGAACGTAATTAGGCTAAAAATACTTAACTAAAATAATTAAAACTAATAAACTAAATTAAACATGCAATTATAGACTACCGGGAATTAAATCGCAAGCTAAAACTAAAAATTACAAAAATAAAGTCCTAAAATTAATTTTAAAATTTAAATAAATTAAAAATATTCTAACTTAAAAGAAAATGGTAAAAAATTTCAAAAATCGGAGTTAAAAAGCGACAAAAACGGTAATAAACGAAAAAGTCGAACCTCGTAAACGAGCCCAGAACGAGAAAATTTGGGCAAAAAAATCTCCCTACACAATTACAAGTTTTAATAATAATTTTTCCTACAAACCATTGATTAAGAAAAATTTCTAAAAAGAAAATAATTTTTTATGTTAATTTTTGTATTTTTTATGATTTTTTAAAAATTAATTAAGATACTAATTACACAAAGAAAAAAACAATAAAAGTCTAGAAATTCTAAAAAAAATCAGATTAAATAAAGAAAAAGTTAACAGAACTAAAAATGTAAAAATGCCCAAAATTACTGTTTGAATTAAAAGTAATTAAACTGATTTTAAATTTAACTCTATTTAATTATTTAAATTAAATAAACAAACGTTGTTAACTTAAGGGACCAACATAAAGTACACAAGACAATGGGGAAACAACTAACTAACCACAGGGACTAACAATTATAACTATAAAAGAAGAAATTACACAAACAGTCCCTAAAGTGGACCCCGATATGCAAGGTGGGTCCAAAGTGCTTATTAGCTAAAAGTCAAAACAGGAAACTTATAGAGGGGCTTAAGGGGAACAACTTTTGTAAAAGCACTTATGCTTTTAGTTAACTTAATAAGCTAGAAAAGTGAGCTTTTGGGGCTGCAAAAGCTTAATAAGCTTATGAGCTTATTTTTCTTTCTTATTGGATTTAAGCTAACAAGATAACTCACAACAATAGGTGAACAGATAAATAGGCTAGAGTCCTAAATAAGCTAAGTTATCTAGAATAAGCCCTAAAATAAGCTGGAAAGGAAATAAGCTATGTTAACAGTTTTTAAAAGAAAACAGAAAAGTAGGGACTTTAAGCCTAATTTAAGCTAAGCTAAAGAGTGAGTTAAGCTAAGAAAGCTTGGGGATTTAAAGAACTAGTAATAAGCTACAATAAAAAGCTAAAAATCCTAAGTGCTTAATACAAAATTACGCTAGATAAAAAGAGCTAAAATGTGCACAGCACCAGGGGAGCATGCAACAGTGGCTAGGGAGCTTTTTGAGCTTATGAAAATAAGCTCTTAAGAGCTTTTTAGCCAAAACAAAATCCAAACAGATTAAAAAGGGTGGACAATGAGCTTATTTTCAAAGTTTTAGGCATTAAGACCAATTTTAAACTGCTGATTATTGGGCTTAAAATTGAGGGATTTCAAAAATAATGCATACATACTTGTTGACTCATACTTGGTCAAACCAAAGGGACAGAACAAATGGTTGGTTAAAGGGCTAGAAACAACACCAAAGAGCACAAAAACAATGTGCTTAAGCTGCTTATGCAGCTTGAGCACTTAAGCTCAAATTAGCTTATTGAAAATTTGACAGAAAATAGAAAACACTTAAAAATTGATTTTAAAACTAAAAATGGTGGTTTAAGTGGCTTGATTACCCCTACACACTCAGCCAAAGTTGGCTGAGTGAGCTTGACCCACAACAACAACCATTTGACCCATTTTAAAGCTAAACCAAACACTCCCTTAAATATATTAAATAGCTTTTAAAACTGAGTTTTTGTGGGTAAAATTAGGGCTGATTATAGTGATTTACAAGTTAACTTTAATAACTTTTAACACATGTTTAATCAATCTAAACAGAATTAAAAAGGCTTAAATTATACTTTAAATTTCGACAATGGTGATTTTCACAAACTTTTTAACTTTTATTAAAAATGAAAATTGTTACAACATAAAACTTTTACATGAACTGAATGATACTTAAATGTTTAAAAAGAAAGACTTGGAATTGTAATTAAGCTAAAAACATAAAAAAAAAATGGTCTCTCTCATTCGGCTTGTTTTTCTTCAATTTATAGAACTCTCTCAGTCTTCTATCTTCACTTGGGTGTGTTTGTTGTGTGTGTACAACCTCAGCAACAATTCCCAGCCCTAGGATCACACTTGTGTTTGTGTATACTCATTTTCGGCCATGGATTTTTCTTGGGTTGAGGGGGATTGCCAAGGTGGCAGTTTAAAAGGTTAGTGGGAGGTGGGAATGGATTAAACCGGGTTATAGAGGGGTTGGGTAAAAGCTTAAGGTGTAACTCGTGATGGTGTGAGGCTCAAGGGATTTGGCGGGAAAGGGTGTTGAGGGGTGAGGGTTTATTGGTTAACAGGTTTGAAAGTTTGAGAGTTGGCAAAAAGAAACCCTGGACTTCTTATTTCTTTCCATTTCTTTTTGTTTCTTTTTTTTCTTTAGTTATAAAAGAGTTTGGAAAGTTGCCAATTTGTCCCAATTGTGTTTTAATACAAAAGGATTAAAAGAACGAAAGGGTGAATTGCAGTTCGGCCCTTAGTGTTTTAAAAAAAGATAAAAGTTTTTTGGAAACTTTGCAACTCAGTCCCTTAATTTTTAAAACATTTTTTTCTTTTTACAAACATTTTTAAACTTGACATTTTAAAGGTCCCCATGGGTTTTATAAAAAAATGGTATTGGGCCAGTAATGGGCTTGGGTTATGTATTGGGCCCAACTGGGTGTGTTTGGGCCCAATAAGGGTCAGGCTTGTGTTATTGGGCTTTTTAAGGCCCAATAAGGTTTGGGTGGGTTTTGTGTGTACACTGGCTGAGATTGGTTTGTTCAAGGGCTAGGATCGGGTCTTCAAAGTCTTCATAGTCTCTGTCAATTGCACACAAATGGGCTGTTGTCATTGATTGAGGGCCCATTTGGTCTCGCTAGTCGTCAATAATATATATTGGCTTCCCGGCCCATCAGATGGGTTGAGATTGCATCCAATAGTATTCTTCAATTACGGCTCCGGTTTTGACTGTTAATTTGTTGAGTTGACTTTGACTTTGACTTTTCTGGTCTTTGGCTTTGATTTGGCTTTATCCTTCACAGCTTTTCCATTCCGTGCCTGGTTTTGTCGTTTTGGCTTTGTTTTTCGTCTTTTGGTGTGATATCCTTTTCCTGCACAACACAAGTGTAAAACAAACATATCTTTGGCAGTTTCTGTCTGTTTTTGGTCATTTAAGTCCGTTTTTAATGGAGAAAGGTATGGAGTAGTTAAAGGCAATACCAAAATCACCCCATACTACGACATTGACTGGTGTCCTCACATGCATGCTTATGAAGTAAGCATTTACGAAAACTAAGACTCTTGACACCCCTCCGACTAATAACTTTGAAAAGTAGCAAAGTGTTTTGTCAAGGAAAGAATCAATAGCTTCGACAAATCCCGATTAACACCATTATTTTGTATGTACATATGACTTCACTATTTTTTGGATTTTTTGAATGGTTTTTGTCTTTCTTATTAAACTCACAATGGATCATAGAGTAGAAACGTCCATAGAATAATCCTACGGTATGTCCTGACGGATAAAAATCATCGTCCCCGATTTTTCACTATCTTAAGCCAAGCAATAAAATGAGATCAATTGTCGATATAAAGATTTAGGTAGTAAAGCCCTCATACTTATGACTTGTGAACTTTTGAACTCCCTACAAATGGATAAATGATTACGTGTGTGAGCTTCGGATTTAACTCAACCATAGATCAACTTATTCTCATAGTCACAAAATTGAGATCGGGACTCCAAAGCAACAATTTATAAGACTTTGCAACTTATTTTTATAGAACTATCAAAATTATAATTAAATTTATTTATTAATTTATTTATTATTTTTTTTTTTTTTTTTTTTAATTTCTTAAAGCTAGGAATGCGTTGCTTAGTTTGAACACCTACCTAGGCCTCGCTCCCTAGTAGGATATCACAAACCAACGTCCCGGTGTCCTTAGTTTTGAAAACCCACCCCCGTGGCTAACGTAGGTGGAAATCACATCAACACCTTCTTCCTAAATATTCTAAGGATTATTGGTCGTTTAGTTTGAACCCTCACCTAGACCTTTCTTCCAAGTGAGATATCACGACACACCAAGTCCCTAGAAGCAAAGATGTCTTAGTTTGAACCCCCACCTCGTGGTTAGCGGAGTGGGATATCACGACACATCTATTACTTGCTCCATATAATCAAATGTATGCTTTATTGGCATTAAATCTTTTCAAAACTTTTGCTTTTTTTTTTTTTTTAAAGAATCAAGTCACAAATTTGAAGCTTTTTCTGAAAACATCGATTGACTTAGCTGAATTAAATCGAACACGTATGATTAGGCGGATTAGAAGCTTATGGGAGAAAAAGAACACAAGTTATTCATATAAGTTTTTAGACAGATAGACTAATTCTAGCTTAACACATAAACTTATATTTACTCTATCCTTTTTCTGTTCTTTTCACTTAAGAATTCAAAGCAATTCGTGAAAGCTTTGGCCTAAAAGAACTAGCTAGGGCTCAACACGCCCGATCGAGTCAAAAATTTATTCTTACTCTACCCAAAAAGACAAAAACACTTATTCTATTTTTGAAATTTTTAATTAATTTTTTTTTTTTTTTTTTTTTTTTTTTTTTTTTTTTTTTTTTTTTGCAAAAATTTGGTGTAAAAACGGGATTACGTGATAACAACGACAGCAGTAAAAATCAAATCGAAAATCCCCCCCATACTAAGAACTACACACGTCCTCTGAATTTACAAAGGGGTTTCTACGTAAATACTTAAGGCCGTTTATGAAGTGTGCAGAAGATAAAACGTTAGTCGATAAGATTTGGATACTGAATTCCAAAATGGAAGCTGAAGGATGGTGGAAGCCGAGTAAAATGACAGAATCGTGAGTCTTCACAAATCCTGAATACCAGTACATACAATACAAAGCCACAAAACATGACAGAAAACACGGTAATGAACAATGAAAGCCTTCTCACAACAAAACACTTACAAGAAAACACTTATTTATTACTACTACTACGATAAGCATGGGGTGCCTCCCACGAAGCGCTTGTTTAGGGTCCCGACGCTTGACCCGTCCCCCGAATTATATTGTCCATTGGTAACGTTTGAGACTGGGCCAACCCTCGGTTGTATGTACCCCTCAAGTTAATTATTGATACATAGGCCAAGTCACATTAAAGTTGGCCCCGATTTTTGAGATATGCTCGAACGGTGCCATAAAGGAAAAAACTTGGACAACGTGAATGGTCCTAGACCAACGAATTCAGTTTGCTCTAGAAAATCTTTAGTCTAAGAAATTGAATAGGAGGACAACGATCACCAACGTTGAAAACGCGTTTTTTGATCTTATCATCGTGTAACTTCGAAGTTCATTTAATTCATTCAGTTGAACAATATCCTGTGATCACCCGCATTTGAATATCAAAATTTGTATGTTGATAGCCCATAGGCTTGTGCTCTAGCTCCGAATCGGTTAAATGACCTGCCTTTCCGAACACAAGCTTATATTGGAGTACAACCCGATGGGTGTTTTTGTAAGCTTTGCGTGAAGCCCATAAAGCATCAACTAGTTTAATAATCCGACCAAGGAGCACGATTTTCACCCACGGTACATTCAAAATACCTTAAAAACCACGATATGACCACCGTCAACTTGCCACATTGTTTTGTGGGTTTGATTATATGCGGTGGAGAGACGATGAGTTTACTCCATACTTAAGCATGACCATTGTAAATATGCATTGCAAAGTGGAGTTCCTCGACCACTTATGATAGCAACGTGGTGCACCAAATCGAAAAAAGAGAGTATTTCAAAAAATTTACAAACAACTCGGAGCATCATTGGAGGGGTAGCGCTTTTGCATCAACCGCATATTTGAAAAATAGTCAACATGCCCACGATTATGGAATTGTTTCCTCTGAATAACGGAAACGTCCCCAAAAAATCAATGCCACCAGCTGTCAAAGATTCTCAAACTATGGAATGGATTTTTGTGCATCGTCATCACTTGCGTATTTTTCCTTGACGTTGACAAATGTCACAACGTGTGACAAAGTCATGGCATCCTTGTAGATGGTGGGCCAATATAATCCTGAATCGATAGATTTTTTCCTTGCGTAATTGCACCATAGTGTCCCCCAGTAGGTCCACTGTGACAAGCTTTGAGAAGTCCTATACTTCTTGTCCAGAAACACAAACGTTTTTCTTCTCACCTGATCAGCACAGATCTCAAACATGAAAGGGATCATCCCCCATAAATAGTGTTTTGATCATCCATGAAGAATTTATTTTTTTTGTGGCAGTCATTCCCTTAATCACTGAATGTTCCCCGCCATGGTAAATTTGCAAAATCTGCAAACCATGGGGTACTTTGATCTTGAAGAGCAATGAACCAGAGTCTCGGAGAGGAAATGCTTCATTAGAGTTTCTTGTTAACTATTTTTACTTGATGCGAGATTATTCAAGTCTGGACAGATGATGACGCGTCGGCGGCGAGATTCTCAGCTCCTTTTTTGTCTCGAATTTCAATATCAAACTCTTGGAGCAATAAGATCCACCGCATGAGTCTTGCCTTAGCATCCTTCTTGGCAAAGAGATACTTGATGGCAGAATGGTCAGTATACACTATGCTTTTGGACATGACAAGATATGAACGAAACTTCTCAAAGGCATACACTACAGCAAGTAATTCTTTTTCTGTAGTAGTGTAGTGAGTTTGAGCCTCGTTCATAGTCTTGCTAGCATAGTGTATAGGTTGAAAATGCTTGTTTTTTCTTTGCCCGAGGACTGCCCCAATTGCGAAGTCGCTAGCATCGCACATCAGTTCAAAAGGCAAGTCCCAGTCGGGAGCAATTAAGATCGGAGCCTCAGTCAGTTTTCTTTTGAGTGTATTAAAGGAATCGATACACTCTTCAGAAAAGAAAAAGGGAGTCTCTTTTTCAAGCAAATGAGTCATAGGACGGGCAATTTTGGAAAAGTCCTGAATGAATCGTCGGTAAAAACCGGCGTGCCCAAGGAAACTACGGACACCTTTGACAGAAGTCGGATGAGGGAGTTTAGCTATTACTTCGACTTTAGCTCTATCAACCTCAAGTCCAGACTTAGAAATTTTATGTCCGAGAACAATGCCTTCCTTTACCATAAAATGGCTCTTTTCCCAGTTTAGAGACAAATTGGTGTCTTCACACCGCTTTAACATCTTTTCTAAATGGGTTAGGCACGTGGAGAAAGAGTCTCCAAAGACCGAAAAGTCATCCATGAATACTTCCATCGTTTTTTCAATCATATCGTGGAAGATTGCCATCATACATCTTTGGAACGTGCCAGGAGCATTGCATAGCCCAAAAGGCATGCGACGATAAGCAAAAGTTCCGTATGGGCATGTGAAGGTTGTCTTTTCTTGATCTTTTGGGTCAATTGGGATCTGAAAGTAACCCGAGAAGCCATCGAGGAAACAGTAGTATTCATTTCCTGCTAGTCTCTCGAGCATTTGATCCATGAATGGTAAAGGGAAGTGGTCTTTCCGGGTGGCTTCATTAAGTTTTCTGTAATCAATACATACTCGCCATCCCGTGACCAATCGAGTAGGAATCAGCTCATTCTCTTCATTTGTGATGTCATACTCATTTTTTAGGTAACAGTGTACCGGCTCACCCAAGGGCTGTAGAGATGGGGTAAATCAATCCAGCGTCAAGGAGTTTTTCAACCTCCTTTTTGATAACATCGTGAATTTTTGGGTTTACCCTTCTCTGACTTTGCACAGATGGTTCATAGTCCTCTTCCATTAGAATTTTGTGAGTACAAAATTCCGGGCTAACACCCTTTATGTCGGAGAGTTTCCAAGCGATGGCTCGCTTGTGGGACTTAAGAACCTGAGAATGCTCCATTTTCCTCATCTTTATTAAAGTCTTTAGCAACTATGAACAGGCAACTTATTGTCGCCTTCTAGAAATGCGTTATTCAAGAGAGTGGTATTTTTCTTTAGTTACAACCTCGGGAGGTTCATCATGGAAGGTTCAATTGTATTAGCATCACAGAGTTTGGAGTCCTTTCCTAACTTCATGCATATAATTTCATGATTTGGGAGGGGGGGTGGAGTTTCACTTTCAAATTGCTTCTAGAATCAGGATGTCCCCCACAGATCCTGATAAGATTGGATCAACTCAAGATGAAGTTGAATCATCTTCTAGAGCAAGAAAACGAATCTGCTATCTTCAAACAAGAGAAAGTCACTGTCACCCGACAAAGGAGTCGAGAGGTTGGAGCAGCAGTGAAAACAATAGGCCCAAATATGGAGCGGGATTGCCACTCGCGACCCACACTTGAAAATCCTAGACCTCTAGAGATACTCATCACAGGCCAAATCGATGACGTCGATTTTGTTGACCGTCATATATGGGTTTAATCAGTCTTGTATATTTAAGCTTTGGTCCAAGATGAATTGTGATGGCTTCTTTGCCAACACGAAGGTAATCTTAGCCTTCATACAGCATCTATCAAAGCATGACTTGTTTTCAAGAAACATCGCCCGAAATTAATGGGACTCGGGCGGGTCTGGTTCAAAATCAACAACTAACAAAGTCAACTGGAAATTGGAATTTTCCCCACATTTATAAAGACATCTCAGCGATACCGATTGTTCCGTGATTGAACGATCGCTAGTTCTAATGTCATGCAGGTCCGGGTCAATTCAAAAGAGATAGACTTTTCCACACAGAAATAAGGCAAGAGATAATGCTCGCACCAAGATCGGCCAATGCTTTCATGTAGTAACCCCGTACATTCACATGGAATCAGAAATCGCCAGGTCCTCCAATTTTCCTTTGGTATACTTGTTGAGGATGACCGCTGAAACATTCTCATTTTAAAGGAGTCCTAGCCAATTCGCTATTTTTCCTTGTTTTCCAATCAAAGTTTTTTAAAGTTGAAGCAATTTAGGCATGAGCATCAAGGCATCGTTAAAGCAAATCTCGAAACTTAGATCTGCTTAAAGATTTCATAATTTCTCGATTTGATCGTTAGCTTGTTTCCCTGCCGCCTTTCATACATTTCCTTCGTGTATGTGAAATGAATTGATGCTTTAGGAACTGGAGTAACAACGGGAGCATCATTGGACACAGGATTTGGATACGAGTCTCTGAATTTGAACAACAGAGTTGACTCTTCAGGTGCTTCCGTATTAGCAGGAGCATCGTGTCCTTTATCACCTCGATGTCATGATTGACTCTTTTGGACCTTGGATGGTAACACCACTTCGTGTAAGTGATACCTTTAAATTTCTTTTGGGTTGGTTACAGTGTACAGGAAGAGTCCCAGAACCGGAAGTGGAAGCTGTATTAGCAGAAACAATTTGAAAGCATATCAGTTAAATTTACCATTTTGGATTGCAGGTTTTGACCCTTGGTTTGCATGTTTCTCAACACTGCATCATCTTGCTGTGACATAACTTTCAAAATCCTGTTTTTGACACACGTGGTGTCTGAGGAGCAGGTCTTGATGAGTCCTACTGGTTGATAACTAACTGGTTTATAAACCGGAGGTCGATAAATCTGACCTTGTTTTGAAATTATTTCTATGGTTTAGATTGAATTAATTCCCTCTATTGAAATGTTTTGTATTATTTGCATAGGAGGATCTGAACTGGGAGGAAAACCAGGAGGTCGAATTGTAATTTGAGACCATCGGAGGTCGATAACCAATTAGCTTGAATGAAAATGGCCGCAGCGGCTGGACACATACTCTTGGATATTATCATGGTAAAATGTTGCTATTTGTGGCTGTGACAGTTTTGATAAGAATGACCTCCCCCACAATTACACAACTTTTGTTCCACCGCTTATTACGGGGCGGGAAGCTGGGGTTGGTCTTTCTAATCTTGAATTAAAGCTCGAACGCATGTATTTAGATCAGAAACATCAGATGAGACTGCTAGGGTGGAAAGCTTGTACTCATTTTAGCTACAACACTTTGTTACTTGAATTGACGTACCTTAGACTTGCTCTCGATAATATTTTAAAACAATTTCTCTAGCGTTTTTGGTCTAAGAAGTTACCACCACAGGCAGAGTTCAATGAATCTTGATCATTTGATTTAAGGGCATTAATGAAGTATCGGTTGATGCAATTCTGAAAAACCCATGATGAGGGCATCCCCTAAAAGATCATTGAAACTGATCCCAAAGCCTATAAAACTTCTCATCAAATTTTTTGCTGAAATCTCGTGATTTCATTTCTGAGAGATTTTGTCGTTTTAGAGCGGGAAGAATTTGTTAATAAAATTTCGAAACAAGATCATCCCATGTTTCAATCGACCGAAGGGGATTCATTTTCCTAGCAAATCCTGGGCTGCCCCCTTCGAGAGAAAACGGGAAAAGCATAAGTTAGTGACCGACGTATTTGGTACGTTCGGAATCATCATTTGTAAAGTGATCTTGTTGAAATAAACGGATGTGAGCATGTGGGTCCTTACATTATCAATGCCAAAAATTGCTTGTTTGGACAAGATTTAGAAGACCATGCTTGATCTCAAAGTATTCGCGGATGATTCATGAATAACTATCGCATCCTCGTAACCCTCGGTGGGTGCTTCGAGCAATTGCGCCATAGTCCGATTATCGTCCATCGTAACTATAGGAGGATTATCAGGTTTCTCAAGGTTAGATGAATTCAACAGAAGTTTGGTCGAACTTTGTGGTTGTCGACGTCTACGTGCTTGAGAACGAGTGCGCCATGCACAAAAAGGAGTACAAAAGGAAAAAATTACACTATTTTTTTTGGTTTTTCAAAATGATGTCACAATGATTTTACGGACAATGAGATTACCTTTTGAAATCCAAATAAAAATAATGAATAAGCTTCCTACTAAGTGTTTACTCCAGTTCTGTAAGGTGTCTAAGCTATGGAAGATCACAATAGACAGTTCCGTCTTCATCCGTGATTATGGTTCTTGTCAATGTGAAACGTGTTGTTTTAATTTAGCCTATAAGCGCAGTACCAAAGGTTTTATGTGCTCTGTCGATGAACAAATGTCCTACACCCCATTATTAAATACAAATCATTATCTTTCTGCTCTGACACCAATTACCACCTCTGAAGGGGTATGGTGTTTTTTATATGGTTCTTATATGGGGGCAATTATTTGGAACCCATCGATAAGAAAATCTATTGGAATAGTAATCCCTTACATGACTAGTGAGCCAGAAATAAGAAAAATTGTTTTAGGTTTCAGTGTCCGGACCGACACATTAGACCCAACCTTTCTAAATATTACTATTCTGTTTTATGGAGCAGGACCATGGCATGTGCTCGTTTATACTTTGAGCTCGAATTCTTGGATCAGTCTTGAGAATTACTGATTGATGGTTTTCACACCGTAAATATATATAATATACAATAAAATATAAAATATATATCTAAGTGTAAAAATCAACAATCAATAAAACCGAGAAGTAGTATAGAGCTTTCCCGGGTCGTTTATCCCCAACGAGGCTGGACTGGTAAATCGATACGATCGAAGATTTGAGTTTGAAGGAAGGAATTGGTTTGGGAAGTTGAAAAAGTCAAATTAGATAATAACGGACTAAAACGTTTAAGAAAAACCTAGAAATTACGAAATTAAACTAGAAAACGAGAGCCCGAATCCCGAACAAAAGGGGGAAAACCTAAAATCTTTAAAAATAACCCTACGGAAAATTTTTCACTTCTAAACTACTCTACGGGACAAATAACGAAGAATGAAAAAGACTAGACCGAAAACGGAGTTCGTTTGACCCAAAAACGAGTCAAAACAAAATCCCGTACCCGGACCCGTTCTTTAAAAAAGGAAAAGTTATAAAAATGACCCTACGAAAAATTTTATATTTTTCCTACAAACTAGATGATAAAAGAAAATTTTCTAAAAAAGCAAAATATTTTTTTGATAATTTTTGTATTTTTTATGAATTAAATAAACTTTTAACTAAATTAAATTATAAAAAATATTAAACGATTACTAAAAATTCTGAAAAATTTACAAAAAATACTTTACACTATAAGTTACCTACGAAAAATAAGAAACACACCACAGCTTATACAATAAGCCCGAAAATAAGCTTGACAGCTTATAAGCTTATAACACACAAAATGTGTATAAATAAGCTTGCCCTTGAGTCTATAACGAAAAAGACCCAAGGGCGCAGGTTGGTTAAGTGTGTGTGGATAAAGGGGAATAGTATTGGCTTGGTCCGGTTTCGAGTCTTTGCTCACCCACCAAGTTATTCCCCTTTTTTTTTTTTTTAAAACTCTAGGGTAGAAAGTGTAAGAATTGAAACTAAAGGGTAGGCGGGCAAACTTTAGGAAAATTACACTATAGTTAAAACGGGTGACCTTGCACTTTGGAGAAAGTACCAAACAAACCTCGCGACATAGCTTATTTTTAGCTTATAAAAAAAATGAGTTTTAGCAAAAACTTAAAACTAAAAAGTTATAAAAGAGCTTATTCTCCACAACTTAATAAAAACTCTTATAACTTTAACACAGAATAAGCTATAAAAACACAGCTATTTGTGGACAGAAAATATAATAAAGCTTAAACTAAAATGTCACAAGTCAATGGACAAATAAGCTAATGTTAAAGACAAATAAGCTTAATAATTACCAAGGCCAACCTAAAAAGCTGTGAGAGGCCACAATGAGCTTATTAGAGAAGCTAGGTAAGCCACAAAAGGAAAATAAGCAATCCCTACACCTAAGTAATGTAAAACAGTCAAGGGGCTAATTTGAGCTTAAAAATAAGCCAGCAAAAGAGCTTCTCAAAAGCTGAAATTCAACAAGCTTATACTAGAGCTTATAAGCTCTTGAAATAAGCCAAGAGTTTGAGCTTTAGAACACAAAAAGTCAAAGAAAAAGAGGCTTAAAATCTCCCCTTTGCACCAGGGGAGAGATAATTTTACGTTAAACTTAGTGGCTTATTTGACAGCTAGTAATAAGCTGTCAAATAAGCTCAAATTGCAAAGTAAACTGAAAACAGCTAAAATACTCTAGCTTATGGACTTGTGCACAAATTTTGGACTTGTAAAAAAACTTTTACTTTGCTATATTTGTTGTGAAAAATTGTGACTTTGGGTGTTGTTGAAACTGTACCCAAAGACATGGTGGTTTGACTCACCAAAGTCAAAAGACAAGGGTGTTTGACAGCTTGTTTGAACACACTAAAACACACTCTTTTTGAGACCTTAACTCAAAATCCAAGTGCTTAACTAAATAAGCACTTGGTGTTTTCTTAAAACACACAGTTTCAAAAATACTTCATAAAACTTTGTGAAAAACAATTTTCAAACTAAAAAACTTGTAAAAACAGCTTAAAACTAACTCAACCCTTAAGCTAAAACTAACCTAATGACACCAACCCATACACAAAAATATTTTGACCCGTTTTAAAGGTTATGCCAAACACCTCCCTATATCTAAAAACTGTCAACTACAAACAAAGAGTGATTAAAATCACATTTTAACTAAAACTAAAAAACCAATTTATCACTTTTGGCTAGTTTAACTAATTAAGCTATTTTAAAACTAAACATACTAGCTGTTAAGGGAAAATAAGCTATTCTCAGCTAGCTTATTATCACCCAATTTATGACAGAATATTGAGAGATAACTAGTATAACACAAGATCATCAACTAAAGACTTTAAAAAAACAGGCTAACTATGAGCCTAACCTAGAGGTATAACAAAGTTGAAAGCATATAAGCTAGTGACTTAAGCAAGAATTTAAGCCTAGAATGAAATTTAGAAATTGAGACCTTGGATTTTGTTGTCTCAGCACCAAGGCCACTCTTTCTGAGTGAGTGGCCTAAAAACCCTGTCCTAATGGCCCTTGCCTCTATTCCCTGAGCAATAAGCTCAATAAGCTTATATGAGCTTATTTCTCCAAATGTTTCCAAAATCACACTCAAAGGTACTTTTATGAATTGAACTCAAATTAAAACAATATAAAAGAGCTTATAACAAATTTTAGGCTGAATTAGAGCTTATTAGAAAGAATAAGCTCTAATGAGCTTATGTGAGCTTATTGGAGTAAAAACGACTTAAAAAATTTTCATTAAATCCTGAAAATTCAATTGCATAAAAAGACATTAACATAAAAACACTTAAAACTACATAAAAACTAAATAAAACTTGAACACAACTTGAATGAAACTGGAATATTGCCACAAGGCTACAAGGCTATTTATAGGCCGAAAACAAAAACAAGGTCTTCATTCTTCTGTGTCTCTTTGTAGTGCTTGTTTTGTAGACACACCAAACACAGTGTGTTTGTTGTGTGAGAGTTTAAAGCTCTAATCTTGGCCCCTTCATCTTAAAATCAAACTCGGCCATCGAATTTGGTCTTCTTGGGGGTGAGGGATTGCCATTTGGAGCATCCTATGTTGTGCGGGGAAATGTAAGTGGAGGAGGGGGAGATGTTATGATCCAATGAGGGATGAAGATTTCATGGTGTAAAAACGGTGCAAAACACCCGTGAGTGGTTGTTTTGGAGAGGGAAAAAGAGGCGGGAAAAGAGGTTGTGGTCTGTTAACAGAGTGTGTGTTTGAGTAGATGGCACAAATGGTCCCTCTAGGTTACTTGACTCAGAAGGAGACGTATTATATCTTGAGAGTTTGCTTAGTGATGATACTACCCATAATCTCTCTCCCAAAGTATTTTTTGATCATGAACCACAACACATTAAGAATGAATCAGACCATGATACTTTTTCTCCCAAAAGTGATCCTCTTCACCATGAGTTCGCTGGTGAATTCATCACAATTCCTCCAAGAATTGTTAGAGAGCATGAGGATTATATCAGTCGAATGTGGTTGCTATGCGGTAATTCATCTTCCCAGTCGCCGGAAAATTTTCATATAATCATCGAGTCTCTTCCCACATCTACTACCCTCGTTGAGGATAGTGATTCTAATAGGGAAGAGATCGATATATTTTCTGGACCAGATGATTTGATACCACCAGGTATTGAAAGTGATTTTGACTCGGAAGAGGATATTATTGACAACTTGCTTAACGATGATCCTATTCCCGAATATGAGCGTTTAACCTTCGACATTGAGCCCGATGTGACCGTGATAAGCAATGTTAAGGAAGATGAATGTTTTGAATGTTTTGACCCAGGGGGAGGTGAGATTAATGTTGAAGTTGACGATTCCTTCACATTTGAAATGCGGATTTTTATCCCGTATCTCACTTACCCTGAGGTTTCTCCTTTACTTTCCTCCACTTAGAATGAGGACACCATTTTTGACCCTGGCATCTTCGCTTTTCATTTTTCTTCTCAAGAGCCGATGGTAGTTAAATGTTTCATGGAATTTTGTTCTTCCACTTGTTTCATCTCCAAGGACGAATAAATTCGGGGATCGAGTCAAGCTAAGTGACTCGGTTACCAAAAACAAAGCGCTTCGTGGGAGGCACCCCATGCTTATCCTTCTATTTTCTTTCTTATTTCTATTGTGATGTAAGGAGGCTTGTACTCGTCCGTTTCTTGTTGTTGTTTGTACTTGTGATTGTTTGCAGGATTGATCCAGGATTTTCTAAAGACTCTCGTGTTCGGTTTTTTGTCCCGGTCCACTCGAGCTTCCTAGCCTTTACTTGCCATTAGTTTGGGGAAATCCGATATCCTAAAGATTATTATCGACTAACATTAATCTTTTAGCACACTTAATAAACGGCTTAAGATTTTTGTGATACTTTCTTCAGGCTTGAGTTATGCATTCGACCTTTTTGAATTCTAGTATGGGGTTTTTAAGTCTTAGGCTAGGAAACATTGAGGACAATGTTTAATTTTAGTATGGGGTAGTATATCTTCGATATAATCTTACCTACTCTTGCCCGTTGTTCTCACGTACCCCGTTTTCCCACCAAAATTTTCAAAAATATGAAAAAATTTAAAATTTTCAAAAATAAAATAAGTGTTTTTGTCACAATTTTGACTTTCCTGCTGGGTAGAGTAAGAGTAAATTTTGACCCGATCGAGCGTCTTGAGCTCTAGCTTGTTCCTTAACTTTTAGGCTAAGCGTTCGCGGAAATTCGCGAAGAACGAAAAATGATAGAGTTAAGTATAAGTGGGATGCTAAACAATGATTAGTTGGAAATCTTCCCGTGAAAAAGTGATATATTATATAATAAGTAGATATTACATTGATGAAATACTATAAAATTACGGGTTGTTATAGTTTCTCCATTCTATCCGTCTTCTTTGTTGGGAGGAAATGAGCTGATTTGGTTAATCGATCGACAATGACCCAAATCGTATCGTACCCACTCGGCGTTCTAGGCAGTCCACTAACAAAATCCATAGTGATCTTTTACTATTTCCACATAGGAATCTCATGTTGTTGCAGCAACCCAGACAGTTTTTGATGCTCAGCTTTAACCTTCGCACAAGTCAAACACTTGCTAACATACGTGGCAATATCAACTTTCATATTCAGCCACCAATACAACAGCTTCAAATCTTGATACATCTTGTCCGATCCTGGATAGATAGAATACTTGGACTTATGCGACTCGTGCATAATCAATTCCTTCAATCCACCGAATCGTGACAACCAAACACGATTTCCAAAACAACGCGTTCCATCAGGGCGAAACTCAAATATTTGCTTAATCAATCTCCCCAAATTTTTTGCCTTCACATTCTTCCTTTTCATCGCTTCCTTTTGAGTTTCAAGGATTTGCTTAGGTAGATTGTTATGAACAATTATCATTAAAGCTTGAACACGCAATGGCTTAATCCTTTCCTTCCGACTTAAGGCGTCAACCATAACATTCGCTTTTCTAGGATGATACCGAATCTCACAATCATAATCGCTTAACAACTCAATCCAGCGACATTGTCTCATGTTTAGCTCTTTCTGGTTGAGAATATATTGTAGTCTCTTGTGATCAGTGAAAACCACACACTTAGTCCCATACAAATAATGTCTCCACTACCTAAGAGCAAAAACAACAGCTCCCAACTCTAAATCGCGAGTAGTGTAGTTCTCTTCATGGACCTTCAATTATCGGGAAGCATACGCTATCACCTTTTCCCGTTGCATCAACACGGCTCCATAACCCTTAAGTGACGCATCGCAATAAACCACGAAATCTTTCGTTCCTTCGGGCAACTCTAAGATCGGTGCACTACATAATTTTTGCTTCAGTGTCTGAAAAGCTTCTTCTTCTTCTTCCTTACCCCACTTGTAACATCCGACAATTTTTGGATTTTTAAAATAACTATTTTACCCTTTGACTTTTCGGGTCTGACTTGACTTTTTGACTTTTGACTTTGTACGGTCACATAAAAGCGATTACCGCGTAGCCGGTAAATTCCTGAAAATTATTTAAATAATAAATCATATTTATTATTATTTATCTCTCATTACGAATTTAGTTTTCAAATTTATTTGAAAAGAAACGAAAAATATATATGTTATTTCTAAGTTGATTTATCAAAAAACGAGCAGCTAAATCACGTTTTCATTATTCGGACTCTAAAGCAATTTGATGTAAAACGACATTCCTGACAACTTTTTCAGTTTTGACCGAGACCCGAAAACAGTCAGAAAGTAACTGAAATGCCCTCGCAAGATTATCGAAACAAGGAAATAATTAAATTATATTTAATTAACACTTTTATTAAATAAAAATATTTAATAAATTCCTTAGCATTTTAATTAAAAGCGTTTGTTGAAAAACGCGAATATTCGGGTTAAAATTCATTTGTATTTTCTAGACAAAGGTTATCAGTAATATACAAAATAAATAATAAAGGTTTTAAATAAATTTTATAAAACATTTACGAAAATTAGTCGAGTGAATACTACTTTTTATCTAGAAAAATGATTTGGAAAACAATGGCGCAAGTTTCGTGACTCGAATCATCCGTTAAGTCGCTCAAACAAGTCCCGAATCGCTTTTTATCAAAATTACATTAAAAATTTACACAATTGACCATAGACTATTATACACTACACACTTTCTTTATAACTTTTTATATATATAAAAAGTTTATTCATTTTATTTCATTATATACAAAATAAACACACACACACACATATGTAACTCTCTCCCTCTCCCATATTCTCCGGCCGCCGGCCACTACCGGCCTCCGCCGCCGGCCACCACCTCCGGCCACCGAAAAACTTTTCCGGTGACTTTTTCGGTGAACTCCAAAAATGTTCCCCTTCACCCGATCTATCCGATCCACTATGCCACGCGCTGCCACCACCACCCTCACGTCACCATCACTCCACCTTCGTCCCCATCACCACCGCCGCACCACCCTCCTCCTCGTCATCACTCCCCACAGCCGAAACCGCCACCACAAGGGTGCGTTGGGTTTTAACAAACCCACAAGGGGTGCGTTCGGGTTTGGTTATTAAACCACAAGGGTGCATCGGGTTTAATAACAACACCATGGCTGCGTTTGGTTTTTTTAAAACCAGTCAAGGGTGCGAATGGTTTGTGTTTTCATCAAAAAAGGGTATGTTTGGTTGGCTGCCAAACGCAGCGGGTGCGTTGGCTGTCTCAAGCCATATATGAGCTTCCATGGACTTATACCTGTTATTCTAAATATTCTGAGCTGTTGATAAGCTCTTTGAGATTTTTAAGCTTTTGTTCAGCTAAAGCTCATTGTAAGTCTTCATTTCAATTTCTGTATCTAAATACCTAGTGTAGTTTTGCTTATTTGCTTATCAATTGCTTATTCTGCTTTCCAGTTACTTATTTGTGTTTTACATTATCATATTGTGCTTATTTGATCATGTCTAGTTATATGTTTTCAGTTTGTGCAGTTTAGATTTTACTTTATATTATTTTATAAAATCATAAAAAACTAAAAATATTAGCTTAAATAGTGTAGATTATTGTTTATGGCTTATTGTATGCTTAGGATTTCTCATTAGGCTTATTATAAGTTGTTCATTATCTGTTAATCAAGTTGTGTTCATTAGATTTCAAAATTGCTAGTTCAAGTAAAATCTGTCAAGGATAAAAGGGTGTTTGGTTTACGTACATTTTGACATCTAAAAGTCATAGTGATTGTAGCTATTTTACTTGAGTCAGTTACATTATCATTTAAAATTAGTTGTGAAGAGTTTTCAAATATTTGATTCTATAAATTAGCATATTATGCTTAAATTCCTTTTTTCTGCACCAGGGAGAATTTTCTCTTTTTGATCTTTGCGTATTTTGACCGAGACTTTTGGAGCTGTTTTAGCTGGATTTAAGTTTAGACATACTCAATAAGAGTGTGTAGTGCTGGGTTGTTACCCTTTAGGACACCTGCTAAGGTTTGTTTTTAACAATATTTGGTAAAAGTGCATCAGTAGGACAACACTGTAGTTCCTACTGCAACTTTCTTTTTGATCATAATTTAGTTTGCTTAGTAGGATTAGTGGTTATAAATTAAGTTGGATTGTAGTTTACTCGTTAGTATTCTAGGGTTAAACCTTATTTGTTAATTTGTAGCTTATTTGATAGGGTATTTTAGCTTTAAAATTCATAATTTTTTTTTCTAAAAAGCCAAAAATAGTAGTAAGATATTCTTAGTTTCTAATTTTCAAATTTTAGCTTATAGAGTTAGTTTTTATGGATTAGACTAATAGCTTACATAGGGGTTGTTAAGTTTTCACAAGCTCACTTTCTGTCTTAGCTTATTTAAGGAAATAGCTTAATTAGTTTCCAAGTTTTTAAGAGCTTGCTTCTGAGTTTGCTAATTTGATCTATAGAATTAGTTAGCACCAAGTGTTATTGGTTCAATCAGTTTGTCATATTTAGGTTCTGCATATCATAAGCTTTCTAGAATAGCTTTTGTTTTTAAAAATGAGCTTAAATTGAGTTAAGTGCAATCAATTAAGTGAAGAATAACTTTTTAGCTCTCAAAAGCCCACTTCCTGTAACAGCATATTTCACAAGTTTTTTTAATAAGTTCTTGTTGTTTTAAGCTCTTTTGAAAAGCATTTTCTAGTAGAATTCAAGCCAAGTGTTAGAAAGAACCAAGTTTTACTTTATAGAATGCTTATTTGCTAGCTTATTTTTAAGCTCAAAGTGGCTATTAGGGCCTGTTTGGTTTTTAGACTTGCATAAGTGCTTATTTAGTTTTCTAGCTTATTTAGTTGCTTATTTTTAGTTCTATTTAGCTCATTAGCTTAGGTTTAAGCTTTATTCCAGCTTATTTAGTCTTAAATTTTAGCTTATTAAGGTTTCTAGCTTATTTTGTTTAAGAAAAACCAAAAAAAAGTAGCTAAGTACTTACTGTCGTATTATAAGCTGTTTAACAGCTTATTTAGTGCTTTTCACAAAAAGTTTCTTTTATTAAAAATGCTTATTTTCAAGTGCTTAACAACTTTTGTTCTTTAAGTTTTTTTTAAAAAAGGGGAAGTGGAAGTCGGGAGGAGCAAAGGGGGACTCGAACCCCGACTCAACTCCTAAACACTTTTATAAACACACACACCACACTCCTTAGTCTTGTGCCCTTGGGTCTTTTTCATAAGACTCTTGCACATTTTATTCTTTATACTCATTTAAGCTTTATAAGTCTTATAAGCTATTTCAGCTTATTTCGCGGCTTATTTAATAAGCTGTGATCTCGAGCTTATTTTTCCTAGGTTTTAATTAGTATGAGCTAATTTCTGTAATTTTTCTAGAATTTTTATAGTTAATTTAGTATTTTTAAACATTTATTTTCATTAAAAACTTTAAAAATCATAAAATCATCAACTTTATTAGCAAATTTATAGGTATAGTTAGATTGGGGAATGATCATGTTGTAGAAATCATGGGCTATGGGGATTATCAGATAGGAAACGTTACGATTTCTCGGGTTTATTATGTCGAGGGGTTAGGACACAACTTATTCTCAGTGTCGATCTACTCAAAGGATCAAGGGGCATAAATTTGTACACTATGTCACTGGAAGAAATGATGCAATCCTCTCCAATTTGTCTCTTGTCTAGAGCTTCAAAGACCAAGTTTTGGTTATGGCATCGAAGGTTGTCTCATTTAAACTTTGGCACTATCAATGCACTTGTCAAACAAGGCCTTGTCCGAGGGCTACCCAAATTGAAGTATGTAACACCCCCATATTTGACATATAGCAGCGGAAGCTAATCTGGGGTATTACTTCATGAATCATAGTCACAATAATAGAAAACGACTCAAAAGAGACGTTTTTTAAAGATAAGTTATCATTCATTATTCATAAGAGTTTTACAAAAGAGGTCCCAAAATACATTTTAAAACATAAAGTTGAATGATAACAGGTTTGGACGTCCTCATGTCCAATGCCACTCCGTGCCATAGTTTGCTCAATTACCTGAGATAAACATGCTAAAAGGGTCAACACAACGGTTGAAATGTAATAATCGAATATAAGTCATCATAAGTGGTAATAATTGCAACACATACAATTATCAAGAAAAACAGTATTATTGCCCTAAGCTCATGCAACCAAACATTAACATCCGAAGTCAATTTAACGACTTGAAGGAACAACTGTCCTTAAGGAATAGGTAATACTTGCAAAGTTTCCTTTGTTCTCAATTTTGTGGGTTTGGTTACCCCATGCACGGTCACCAACGGGAGTCGTACACCCCCAAATAGATCTTTCCCCACAATATTCTCGTTCACTCGAAGTGATATGGTTCAGATTAAGAATTAATGACAGTGCTGGCAAACTAAGCAATAATTTTTCAGGATTTGCATTACAGTTGTAAACACTTGTATTCTGGTTTATTCGCATGTTTCTACCAGGGTTTTTTGGATTACATGTAAGGTGGGACTATGAACTTTCCTTATCAGGTAGTTGTTTGATTTGATATTTAATTCAAATAAAGAGTAAACAGCCTCGTCACGCAGCTGGGGGTAATATGTCAAGTCATTGTTCTGATTGTTGTATTACAATTTATTTCCTAATGTTTAACGTTTTGGTTTGGTACTTGTGAAAATTCATATCACTGTTAGGGCTTTCATTAATATCCAGAGGTCATGTAGTAAAATGTTTGAGGTGCTAGGACACTTTAAATCGTAAATCCACAGAATATCTCGTCTAAAGTTTACTCAAATGAAAAACCCCTCCCATGAAAACTCCCTAGTAATGATGATTCGTTATAGATTAAATACGTTAAGGTTTTATCTTTTTTTGTTTCTTCAAAAGATAGCGGATGTTATTTTAGGTTAAATATATAACATAATTGATTTTATAGTGTTTCGATCGACGAATGATAACGACAAATGTGTCGGGTTTTAATAAAATGAAGTCTTATAATATTTAAATATATTTTTATAATTAATATAAAAATATTATATTTTATACCATTGAGAATATGAAATAAATGACCAATTATATACCTTGATATATATATATATATATATATATATATATATATATATATATATATTTAAAAAATTAACCCTTTAATTATATTTTTTACAACATTAAACCACTTTAAAACTTTCAAGTATGACAAAACAACCCATGATGTTTTAACTTTAGGATAATTACATTTTGAGCCCCTCTAGTTATATGTTTCAAGAATTTACAATATATACCCCTTTGCATGAAACCATTTGCGAATTAAGTCCAAAAACCATAATATTGATATTTTTGATTTGGAAATCAATTTTGCAAGTTATGTTATTTATATAAGCCTAAAATAAGCTATATACTTATGGCTTATAGCTTATGAAAAGAGCTTGTGAGCTTAAAAATCCAAAATGGGTTTGTTTGGTTTAAAATGATTAACCCGATGGGTTTAAGGCTTTAAGATTAGTTTTCAAGCTTATAGAAATGATAAATGAGCTTATTGAAATAGCTTATTATAACAACTTATGGCTTATAGCTTGTTAGATCACGAAAAGATGCTTTTTAGGGTTTTAGGTGCGTTTGGTTGGAGGGAAAAACAAACAGGTTGTTCTTCTTTTGTGAGTGATATAGCACAAAAATCAATCCTTCTGTATGTTTCTTCTCAAGCTCACGTGGCATCCTTTGTTGGGCTTGGCCAATCAAAACTCATGAGTGACGTTTGTTGCTGCCAAGGTGTACTATATCACTTGAATTGAACTTCCACGTCATTAATTTGCATTTGCCCTCTCTTTTTGACTCGTGGTAATTTGGGGAAGGAGATGAACATTAAAAACTGTTTCTCCCGCCCTTTTTTACTTATAAGAGGGCGCGTTTGATTTGTGTTGACCCGGGGCTTTGACTTGGGTTTTATAAAAGGGAAATGGGCCTTGGGTTATTATAGATAACGGGCCAAAGATGTATAAGGGTTAACACCCGTTTAAAGTTAAGGACCATTTTTGTAATTTAAAACTTTATGAGAGACTGATTTGGGAATATTTGGAGTTTTTGTCTTTTTGTGGTTTGACTTAGGTTGACTAAAGGTTGACTTTAGTTGACCACTTTTGACTTTTGATAGCTTTCTCTCGGCTTTTTGCGTGCTCTTCCGTTTCCGTGTCTGTGTTTGTCCGATTTTGACCGTTTTCTTGCGATTTTTGCTTTATCCATACCTACACAATCATAAAGACAAAACAAGTAATATTCAAGCATTTTAAGCATAATTTTGTCTTTTTAGGGTTTATTTTGATATAAAAACGAATATGTTCCCTCATCCCTTCTTTTTTTATCGATCTTTCTTTTCCTTATTGATTCGAATACCTCTTAATAATCTTGTTTTTTTCTTTTTGATTAAAGATCTAACAAGTTTCTTAATTGGTTGCTGTTTCGGTTTAGGGTTAGGATAGATCGTTGTTTTAGGGTTTCGTTGTTAGGGTGCCGATTAGGGTATTAAGCGTTTAAATCTTTGGCCATTCCCTCATCCCTTCATAGTCGATCGTTTATTCTATCTTTAGGATTAGGATAGATCATTATTTTAGGGTTTCGTCATTGGTTTGCCGATTAGGGTTCTAAGCGTCAAATCTTTTATTGCTATCCATTCGTGCTTAAACTGTTTATTTTCTGATATGCTGGACGTGAGAATGGATAAAGGTTAGTGCGTGTAGTTTGTTGCGTTTGAAAACCCTAATTCGTTAGGGTTTATTTGGTTGCTGCTAATCGTGGTCTTGGATCGTACTGTTAATATTGATGTTCTGGGTAAGGAGAGGGTTTTTCTGGAAGTGTGATTAAGAAGAAGAAAGATTGAGGTTTCGAAGGTGGCTGATGGATCATCAAAGGTTTTGGGTGATCTAGCTAGTCGTGTTAAAAACATTGAGGGTAAGCCAATGCAACCTGGTATTCTTAAGAAAGCAATGCGTACTATTGCTTCTAATATGCATGATGTTGTTATCCCTTTGAATGATGGTTCACAAGCTGATCTACAAGGTCATAAAGGTGATGATAATGCAATACTGTGGTCCCAATGAATGAAGTGGAGTAAACCTAAAATGTACTGCTGAGTTAATAAGGAGAACTCGTATGCTAGCCTTGTTCGTCCTAATGTTGCTACAAAAGTTCATTTTCACCCATGTTAACGAGTGAGGACAGTCGAACAATTTTGATGTGTATCATCCTAAGATAGCGTCTGCTAAAGTTATGCGAAGGAATGAAAATTCAATTGTTGATTTTTTTTTGTTTGGTAAGATCCTCACTTCCTTGTGTTCAACAATATGTGTCAATACATGGAGGAAATTTGGATTGAAAGATAACAAGGCATATGAAGGATTCACTTGATTTAAGTTTGCTTCTAATTCCAGGTATGGAACAAAGTTTTGGAGAATGGACCATGGTTTGATCGTAGTCGCCTATTATCTTATAAATGGACAACTTGTGATGTCTTTGTAAAAAAGGTGAGGGTCCCAAGGTTCCAGTTTGGGGTAAGTATGTACAATTTTCCTGTTCATTCGTACTCTGGAGGAATGGTCTGATCTTGATGCCACTCAAATAGGTAAACCTATTATGTTGGATGCATTTACTAGTTCTATGTGTGTGAATCTTGGGTAGAAATTAGTTTTTGCTCGGGCTTTGATTGAGATTAGTGCTCTCTTTTTGAAGAAGGAGTTTATTATGGCTCGATCCGAACCTGAAAGAGGAAGGGGTGAATTATTATATTAATTATAGATTATTACTATAAGCTAAAATAAGTAACTTTTATGAGCTTATAGCTTATGAAAAGAGCTTGTGAGCTTAAAAATCCAAAATGGGTTCGTTTGGTTTAAAATGATTAACCCGATGGGTTTAAGGCTTTAAGATTAGTTTTCAAGCTTATAGAAATGATAAATGAGCTTATTGAAATAGCTTATTATAACAGCTTATGGCTTATAGCTTGTTAGATACACGAAAAGAGCTTTTTAGGGTTTTTAGAGTGCGTTTGGTTTAGGAAAACCAAATGAGTAAGCTTTAGGGTTTAAGGGCTGATTTCATGAGATCATAAGGATGTATAGGAGCTGATGTATAATCTAAAACAATACAAGAGTTTATAGAACAAGGTGAAGACTTACAAAAGCTTGAATGGGTCAAAATTGATGAAATGGGTCGAACACTTTAAGTTATGAATCAAAGACTTCTTTCTTCTTAAATCTTGGCTTCTACTTAGCTTAAACCTTCTTTCTTCTCTTCTATGGCATGGCTAGAATATGATTTTAAGGTAGTATGAAGTTTTGATGGTGAATTGAAAGTGTATGTATGTATGCGTGTATATATAGTGTAAAGAAAAGAGTATTGCCCAAGTTTACTTGGAGTGGTGACCAAGTTAAGTGGAGTGGTGGCCAAGGTGCTGTAGAGTAGTGACCAAGTAATAGCTAGGGTGCAAGGAGGTGATTCATGGAGCTACTTGAGGTGCTTGAGGTGCTTGATTTTTAGGTTAGAACTAGTTTTAGGTGTTTAGGGTTTTCGTCTAGGTTTAGGTTAGAATTAGGGTTTTGTTTAGGGTTTAGGGTTAAGATTAGGGTTTTAGAATGATTTAGGGTTTAGTTTCTTGGTTTAGAAGTTGTGCTTTAAGTGTTGTAACTTGTGTTAAAGTGGTGGTAAGAAATAAACATGATTTTGGAGGGAAAATGACCTAGTTTGAATTCTATGCATGTTTAACTTGTACTTTGAGCTTTAGGGAGTTGTACATTGGTTTTGGAGGGAATTAATATTCAAAAGTTATGCATTGTACACTTGTACACATGCCTTGCAAGCTTGAACATTCACTTTATATGTAAACATTTCATATAATTAGGGTGTTGATATAAACGTTAACGTTTGAAATCCGTTTTGTAATAACGTTTTGAAAAGTACGTTAAATAGATAATGTATGATAAAATAGAGTTTAAAACATATTGCTTGACATATTATAACGTTTACTAGCTACAAACGTTGATGAAATTGGCATAGGTAGGTTACGTGAGCTCGTTTACTTAGGTTATGCAAGTTACGTTGCATAATAGGTGAAATAAAGCAAAAAAATTCCCGTGAAATGGTTGTACTTAATTTAATAAGTAGATATTACATTGATGACAATTACATCTAATTTAATAGATGGATAATTACATTGATAAAAATTGTGGGTTGTTATAGTCTCCCAACCTTAAAAGAAATCTCGTCCCGAGATTTAGTTGGATGTCGGAGTGATGTTTGAAAATAGATGTGGATACTTGGCACGAATTTGATCTTCGTGTTTCCACGTAAATTTTGGTCCTCTTTTAGAGTTCCATCTTACTTTGACCATAGGAATACGACTTTGTCTTAGTTGTTTGACTTCACGATCCATTATTTCTATTGGTTCATCCACAAAGTTGAGTGTGTCATCGAGCCGAAGCTCTTTAAATTAAAAACATGGAAAGTACTATGGACACTACTGAGTTCTTCAGGAAGCTCAAGTGTGTATGCCACTGGGCCGACCCTTTTAAGGATCTTAAATGGTCCAATGTATCGGGGATTAAGCTTTCCTTGCTTTTCGAATCGAATGACACCTTTTCGAGGTGATACTTTCAACATAACACGATCTTCAACTTAGAATTCCAAAGGCTTTCGCCTTATGTTGGCATAACTCCTTTGTCGGTCTCTTGCAGCTTGCAAGCATTGTCGAATTTGCACTATCTTTTCGGTGGTTTCATGGATTATCTCTGGTCCCGTGAGTTGAACATCTTCAACTTCGGCCCAACAGACAAGTGATCTACACTTTTGACCATAAAGTGCCTCGAATGGTGCTGCCTTAATACTGGCATGGTAACTGTTATTGTAAGAAATTTCTACCAATGGTAAGTGTCTTTCCTAACCTTTTCCAAAATCTATAACACAGGCTTGAAGCATGTCTTCGAGTGTTTGGATGGTTCTTTCACTTTGTCCATCAGTTTCGGGATGATATGCCGTACTCATGTCTAATTGAGTACCCAAAGCATTCTGCAATGACTGCCAAAATCTGGATGTGAAATGACTATCACGATCTGAGATGATGGATATCGGCACTCCATGCCGTGAGACTATTTCCTTTATATATAACCTTGTAAGGGTTTCCATACTATCTGTTGCTCTGGTGGGGATGAAATGTGCTGATTTGGTAAGGCGATCTACAATGACCCAAATTGTGTCATGTCCGTTTGACGTTTTGGGTAGTTTTGTAACAAAGTCCATCATTTATTACTTTCCATTCCATGTAGGTATCTCTGGTTGTATCAGATAAGACTGTTGGCTACTTACCATTCTCTTAACTCCTTGAGCATATCAAATACTTGCCACATATTCTGCGATGATTGCCCTTTTGTTAGGCACCAATAAGATTTCTTAGATCTGATACATTTTGTTAGAACCTGGGTGGATGGAATACTTTGATTTATAGGATTCATGCATGATTAAGTCCCTCAAATTACCAAAGAGTGGTAACCAACTTCAATTCTTGATATAACGAGTTCCATTAGGACGTACTTTAAATGCTTTGTCCGTTCCTCGTAGGTTCTCAGCTTCGATGTTTTCTTCCTTGATCGCCTCGGTTTGGGCTTCGAGGATTTGTGATGGTAATTTTTGGTGAAGGGTCATGACTAATGCCCTGACTCGGAGTGGTTTGATTCGTTCTTTCCGGCTTAAGGCATCTGCTACAACATTTGCCTTTCCAGGATGGTAGCGAATCTCGCAATCGTAATCTGCGAGCAATTCTAACCAACGGGGTTGTCTCATGTTCAACTCTTTCTGATCAAGGATATGCTGAAGACTTTTCTGATCAGTGAACACAGTACACTTTATGCCATACAGATAGTGTCTCTAAGTTTTAAGAGCGAACACAACTGCTCCTAATTCGAGGTTGTGTGTGGTATAATTCTCTTCATTAGGCTTAAGTTGTCGAGATGCATATGCAATAAATTTTTCTCTTTGCATTAGCATTGCTCCCAGACCTTGATGAGATGCATCACAGTAAACAACAAAATCGTTGTTCCCTTCTGGTAATGCTAAGATTGGAGCTTCACAAAGTTTCTGTTTTAGCAGTTGGAAAGCTGACTCTTGGTCTTCTCCCCAGATATACTTCTTGTTTTTCTGGGTTAATTCAGTCAAAGACTTTGCAATTTTCGAGAAATCTTTGATGAATCTCCGATAGTAACTGGCAAGTCCTAAGAATTGGCGTACTTCCGTAGGTTTCGTAGGTGTGGTAGGAGATGCCCAATTCTTAACTGCTTCAATCTTGGCGGGGTCAACGTGAATTCCTTGACTATCAATCGCATGCCTGAGAAATTGCACGATACTGATCCAGAAATCACATTTGGAAAACTTAGCATATAATTTCTCCTTTTTGAGTAATTCCAAGATTATTCTCAGGTGATCCGCGTGTTCTTCTTTGTTACGGGAGTAGATGAGAATATCATCAATGAATACTATTACAAATTTATCCAAGTATGGTTTACACACACGATTCATGAGATCCATAAATACAGCAGGTGCGTTAGTTAAACCAAATGGCATCACTTGGAATTCGTTGTGTCCGTACCGTGTTCTGAAAGCAGTCTTGGGAATATCTTCATCCCTGACTCTCAGTTGATGATAGCCTGATCTTAAGTCAATTTTCGAGTAAACACTCGAACCTTGAAGTTGGTCGAATAAATCATCGATCCTGGTAATGGGTAACGATTCTTTACGGTGAGTTTATTCAGCTCCTGGTAATCGATACACAGAAAGATCCGTCTTTCTTTTTAACAAATAAGACAAGAGCTCCACAAGGTAAAGTACTTGGTCAGATAAAACCTCGGTCTGCTAACTCTTGTAGTTGGTCAAGGAGCTAGTCTGTAGGGTGCTCGAGCTACTGGTGCCGCTCCTAGAATTAAATCGATTTGAAATTCTACTTGTCGAACTGGAGGAAGGCCAGGTAGATTTTCAGGAAAAACTTCCGGAAATTCTCTGACTACTAGTATATCTTCTAGTCGTTTTTCGTCTGACTTCTTCTCCATTACTTGGGCTACGAAAACTTGATATCCTCTGGATATATACCTTTCGGTTTTTATACAGGATATGAGGCTTGGTCGGGTTTTACTTTGATCACCTCGGATGATTAAAGTTTCACCGTCGATGGGGATGTGGACGACTTTCTCGTCACAAATAATTCTAGCATGATACTTGGATATCCAATCCATACCAATGACGACGTCAAAACTACCGAGCTTAATCGACATGAGATCAATTTTGAAAGGTTGGTTTAGCAAGATCAGGGTGCAACCCTGGATAACGGTATTAGTTCCTACTAGGTTTCCATCAGCCATTTCAATTTCGTAGGTAGTATCTAGTGTAATTGGTGGGATATTAAGCTTAGAAGCAAGAGATATGGATACAAAACTTTTATCGGCTCCTGAATCAAATAATACTTTAGCTAGATGTTGGTTTAGAAGGAACGTACCCATGACTACGTTCGGGTCTTGGTGAGCGTTCTTGTCCCTCAGCAAGTATGCTCTTCCATGGGCATTGTTGTTTTCTTTTGGGCACTAGTTTCTGTAATGTCCTTTCTCTCCACAGGCATGACAAGTTACTGACACTGGCTGCAGGTTGCTTCCAGTGGCTGGCCCTTTGTTTCTGTAGTTCCTGGTCAGATGACCCACCTTGTTGCAAGTCTGACACTTAACAGTGCAGGGTCTTGTGTGATGCAGGGTACATTTCTTACACAGGGGAAAGCTCCTGGTATACCTACTGTTTTCAGTTGGGGGGACAACATAAGCCCTGATAGTTTCTTGCCTTCTATGCTATTGTTGTTAAGGTTGTTTTGGTAGTTGTTGTTGGTGATGGTTCTTCTATCATCAAACTTTCGTTTGTAATTATTGGTTCCTTGCACAGAATTGTGCTTTGTTACTTGATCCATTAACCTCTGAGTTATGGTAATGGCTTCTTCCAAAGTTTGAGGCTTTAAAGCGGTAACATTTCCTTTAATACTTCTGGGTAATCCCCCGATGAAGACTTCCATGAGTTTCTCATAATTTGGCACCATAGTTGGGCATAAGACTGCCAATTCCTGGAATCTTCTAATGTAAGTCTTGAGATCATGCCCTTTTACAGTTAGGTTGTAAAATTTATCTTCTATTTTCTTGACTTCAGTTCGGGGGCAATACTTCTTTTATAAGAGCGTTTTAAATTCAGACCAGGTGATCTTGTAGGCTTCCTCTATTCCAATAGGCTGGGCGAATGGGGGGGGGGGGGGGGAATTCCCCATGATAAAAGCTTCTTCAGTTAGGTACCAGTAGCCAAATTTTCCTTTGCGTTCCTCGGTACAGTCTATTGTGGAGGAAATACTGATTCAGTTAATTTAAAACCAGCGGATGAGGCCAATTAGCGCCTTCCGTACCTTTTAAATTGAAGGTTGGCAGCTCATAAACTCTTTGTAGCTACATTTTCTTGCTACAGAAGCTTCTCCTTGTCTGGTGTTCCTATTGGTATTGTCAGCATTTGCCATGGTAGCAGCTTGTGCTTCCAGAGCTGCGACAACACTATCAGCACATAGTTCCTGATGGCGCCTGAGGGACATGTGCTGGTGGTTGCAGATGTTGGTGTCCTCTTAGGAGCTATTCTATAAACATTTACAAGACAACACAGAATAAGAATTTTCATATAATGATAGTCATATCACAAGTCATTGTATAAAAATCAAAAATTTCATACTTAGTGATATTGAATTTATTTCAAGGTATCATTGTAAGGATCTCATTTTGATGCAAGTTTTAACAAGGAAATACACATCCTTTGATATTACATTGTAGGTTATAACGGAAGATTTTTCATTGCGGTTCTTCATTCGGTTACCCTTTTTCCCTTTTTAATACTAGTAGTTTAGAATTTTTAGCTTAAAATGTTTATTTTTGAACTTATGATTGTTGCTAGTTTATTTGTTATGGTTAGTGAGTAGTTCATTTGTGCTTGCTAAGTGATTAGTGATTTATAAACATAAATCGGTATCATAAAACAGCGAGGTATAATGGAATCACCACTGTATTAAGTCATAAACAACTTGTCTACATATTTTACATAGTCAAAATTTGACAAGTGTCATTATTTATGCCACACATCCAGTGGTTGGATTCTAACAAAAGCTGTAAATGATAAGGATCTAGTCTAGTAGTCTGGTGGTGGTGGTCCTCCCTTGTGGTTCTTGAGCTTATGGATCTTGTTCAGAAGATTCTTCATATCTGATCGGTGTCGAACCTGAATATCCTCGATGAGTATCTCTAGAGTAGAAGTCCTGACGCGAGCAAGAACAATCTCGTCATCATGCCTTATTTGCTCTCTCTGAAATTCAGAAATCTGAGTACGGGCTTCTTGAAGTTCGGTTTCTAGTTGGTCAAAATCTCGTTGTATGATTACTCGACCATTACCAAGACCTTTTATCTTATCTTCCATGTGCTCAATGCGCTCAAGAGGGAGCTCATCTAAGTGATTCAAAATAGTCTCGATCTGTTCCTCATGACGTTCCAGATGCGTCTTATGAGAACTTTCTCCAATCTCAAATACCTGAGGTGGGGTAGAGAAATCAGTAGAGGAGGGTGATAGGAAACGGGCTCGTTTCTGAGGTGGTAAAATCTCTTCAGGAAGAAAGAAATCTTGGGGATCAAACAGTGGTAACACTGGAGATGGAGGCAAAACAGTTGGTGGAGCAATAGGAGCTTGTGGCAGAGGAATAGGTAATTCATTACTAGTAGCATTATATGCTTGCATGACCTTCATATACGGATCATCGTGGAAAGGTGAGATGGCTAGTGAGGCCAAAAGATACTTAGATAAATCATTTGAAGGATCAGGAGAGGTGTTTCCCGGTGAAGCTGAGGAATAGTCTAGTGAAGCCAGGGTATAGTCAGGAGTGTTTGTAAGGGAAAAGGCATCCTCAACATTGAAATAATATGGGACGATAATAGGGTAGATATAGTCGGAAGTGTTTGAAGATATATTTCTGTTACAACCTAGTGTAAATAACATAAGTTATTTATATAATAATCTAATAGTTATGTATCTTTTACATACTATTCGGGAAATGCAGTGGCACGGAGGACTTTCTTAGATGGAAAAAGTAGTTATAGTTAAGGTTTAAACCTTGTTCTCTATAACCGTGGCTCTTGATACCAATCTGTAACACCCTCATATTTGACATATAGCAGCGGAAACTAATCTGGGGTATTACTTCATGAATCATAGTCACAATAATAGAAAACGACTCAAAAGAGACGTTTTTAAAAGATAAGTTATCATTCATTATTCATCAGAGTTTTACAAAAGAGGTCCCAAAATACATTTCAAAACATAAAGTTGAATGATAACAGGATTGGACGTCCTCATGTCCAAAGCTGCTCCGTGCCATAGTTTGCTCAATTACCTAAGATAAACATGCTAAAAGGGTCAACACAACGGTTGAGTGAAATTCACAGGTTTGAAATGTAATAATCGAATACAAGTCATCATAAGTGGTAATAATTGCAACACACACAATTATCAGGAAAAACAGTATTATTGCCCTAAGCTCATGCAACCAAACATTAACATCCGAAGTCAATTTAATGACTTGAAGGAACAACTGTCCTTAAGGAAAGGTAACTTGTCAAAGTTGTCCTTTGTTCTCAAATATAGTGCGTTTGGTTACCCCATGTATGGGTACACCAACGAGAGTCGTCACTATGTTTCGAATACATGGAGGAAATTTGGGTTTGAAAAGATAACGAGGAATGATGATGGTGTCTACTTGTTTAAGTTTGCTTCTAAATCAGGTATGGATCAAGTGTTGGAAAAGGGACCGTGGATGATACGAAAGTCGCCTATTATTCTTAATAAATGGTCACCTAGTGTGTCTTTGAAAAAAGGTGAGGTCACCAAAGTTCCTGTTTGGGTAAAATTGTACAATGTTCCGGTTCTTGCGTACTCGGAGGATGGATTGAGCTTGATTGCTACACAAATTGGTAAACCTATCATGCTTGATGCTTTTACTAGTTCTATGTGTGTGGAATCATGGGGACGAATAAGCTTTGCTCGGGCTCTTATTGAGATAAGTGCTCATTCTGTTTTGAAAAAGGAAGTTACTATGGCTATATCGGATGATGAGGGTGATGGTTATACTAAGGAGGTCATCAGAGTTGTGTACGAATGGAAGCCACCACATTGTGTTAATTGTCAAAGTTTTGGTCATGATCCTAATTTATGTCCTAAACTTGTTCGTGAGAAGATTCCTAAAACTTCGGCTATGGATGTTAAGGCTAATACTATGGAAGAGAATGATGATGGTTTTGTTGAAGTTAAGAGCCGAAAGAAAAAGAAGGGAGCTGATTCGCGGTCGTTTGGTGGGCTTAGGCTGAATAAGCCTAATTCTAAGGTTATTTGGCAGCAAAAGAAAGGTGTGGATGCTAAAGGGGGATCCAATTCAGCATCTCCTAGTGTTTCTACTAATGATAATGAAAAAGGTAATGGTTGTTCGAAACCGGATCTGAATTCGCCTAATCCTTTCGATGTTTTGAATGTGGAAGGGGAAGAAATGGGTGATTCTGGACAGCAACCTAAGGTTAGTGAACATGTTGGTACTGAGAGTTTGAATGTGAATAAGAAGAAGGCTCAAGAGCCAAGTAGTTCGAAATCAGCTATTAATGATGTTCATAAGGATAAGAATGTAAGTAGTTCTCCGGCGTTGAAAACTTGGGATTGCATTAACGAATCTGATACTGATGATGAGGACGTTATTCCTTCGTATGGTTCATCCTTAGGAGGTGGTAATCAGCTTGAAGACAATGATTTTGATTTCTCTGATGGCTATGAGGATCAAGTGGTTGATTTTTCTGGTCAACTTAAGGAATTTCGTGATTTCAAGTTAAGCATGTGTGGTAGGAAATAGTTTCTTTATTAGCCTTCTGGTTGTGTTTTTCTTTGGTAGTTCATAAGAGTGGCATGTCATTCTTATGTAGGTTTTTGTGTTTTCGTTGCACTGTTGTGCAGGTTTGTTGCCCATGTAACGGGCTGTGATATAGGACTACACCTATATCCATTGTACTTCAACGTTTTTTTGGTGTAATATATTTTACCGGGGTAGTGTCCCTTTTACCCAAAAAAAATAATTCGCACAACTGTTCCTGTGTAATATTTCGCACAAATGTTCCTCTGTAATATTTCGCACAAATGTTCTTGTGTAATATTTCACACAAATATTCCTGTGTAACTTGTTTCGCACAATAAGTATAAAAAATTTGGCAGAGTTTTATTTCGCACAATAACTTATTTCGCACGATTAAACATGTAAACCTATTTCGCACAATTATTACACAACATATTTCGCACAAATATGACACAAAGCATATTTCACAAGATTCTTTAGAAACACATTTCGCACAAACGAAAAAATTGAAATAAAACACAAAAAATCACCTAAAACCACCCTTTTTGACGTTTTTTCTTGATTCTTTTTGTACAACTAAGTATCTTAAGCCTAGATCTTTGATAAAAACATAAACATTAAGGTTTTTAAC
>BQNB010018539.1:0-59936 GCA_026074375.1 Tanacetum coccineum
AAGTAAAAACCGAAACCGAACCATTATAAGCGGGTTTTTTCGGTTTCGGTTTCTTCGGTTTCGGGTTTTTTCGGTTTCGAATTGGGCGGTTCGGCTCGGTTCGTCGATTTCACGGTTTTTTTGAACACCCCTAGAAACCACAGAATGATAATCGGTACAAATGTGGATACTTTGTTTTAAGTTTTGGTTTTCACACTTTGGCCACATGGCTTTGATAAAAGGTTTATTTATTTGCACTTTGGCCACAAGGTTTATAAAAAGTCGTTTATAAAATGAGCTAATAACTTATCATTAGGATCCGAATATTTATTAACTACACTTTTTAAATTTCAATTATTATATCTATATACTAAAGGGCGTGGGAAACGACGTCGTTTCTCCACCCCTTGCTACAGTACCATTTTTGGCCCAATTTATTGGGCTCCCGCTTTGGGCCGGCCTAACTTTTTTTTTTAAATTGTTGCCACAAAATAGGGAGAAAAAAATATATTACAAGAGTACCGATTTATTCAGATAACAAACTATCCGCGGAAACATTTTCGATACCTAATAATTTTAAAATAATCGACAGGGACACAAACGTATATAGCTAAAAAAATACCTTTAAACATGAGGCCCAACATTTAAGCCCATATAAAAAAAACAAATTATTAATATGAGACCGAAAAAATAAATTCACACTAAAAAAAATAAAATAAAAAATAAAATAAAAATAAAACGCGCAGGACATAAACTCATATAAGGAAAAAAAACAAACCATTAAACATGATACCGAAAAAATAAACCCGCACTATTAAACATGAGACCGAAAAAATAAACCCGCACAAAATACAATAAAAAAATGCCATGCAATATCGCACGATTGT
The DNA here is from genome assembly GCA_026074375.1 of Tanacetum coccineum. Taxonomy (NCBI): domain Eukaryota; kingdom Viridiplantae; phylum Streptophyta; class Magnoliopsida; order Asterales; family Asteraceae; genus Tanacetum; species Tanacetum coccineum. The sequence goes on from BQNB010018539.1 coordinate 867, forward strand.
CATTTAAGGCACACGTAATCCCATAAATTATATTATAAAAAAAACTCATATAGCAAAAAAAAAAAAAAAACCTTTAAACATGAGTTCCAACAAATAAGCCCATATAAGAAAAAAAAACAAACTATTAAACATGAGACCGAAAAAATAAACCCGCACAAAATACAAAAATAAAAAATTACTGCCCCGCAACAACGCGCGAAAAATTAACACCCCGCAGCAGCGCGCGGGTAATCCTGCTTGTTGTGTATCGATTGACGTATTTTTGGGTATGGAATCACGTATTTTTGGAAATCAATACAAAAAATAATCGAAATTCAAAAAGTTACTTATTAAATAATCCGATCCTAACGATACATGCAACTAAAAAAATGACAAATAAAATACATTTTAAGACAATAAACCCAATTTAATTAGCTATTGGTGCAGGGATACTCGAATCCGCTATCTATATAAAGGTGGGTTTGTCCATCTAACCTTTCAGGCTACAGGTTAGGTTTATTATTTTTTATTTTGTGTGTTTGTTATTGTTTTCTTCATATGATATGTAAATTAGTTTGTTTAGTATAAGTTTTAGTTTTATAATTTCATGATATGATATGATTTATATTTAATAAGGATATGGATATCGATTATATCGTGTAAAGGTTTGAAAAAAACTTAGGATAGTTTTTCCCAAATCATTTACTGCTATGCCACCTCTCAAATAGTTGAATTGATGCTTATTCAGGGGAAGCCAACCGATTTTAATGCTGAAAACAACTGCAACTAAAAATCAGAGAGTAAAATTAGGGATTTTAATCTTGCATAACAAGCTTTTCCATCTCAAATATTGCTGTAACATGTTTCTCTTCACTATGTATTTTCTTTTTCATTGTTACCATCATTCTCTTAATAAAACTAACAATTGCTTTCTTTTCATTCTTTGTTTTTTTTTTTCAGATGGATGTAACATTTGAAGGAACGTCATGAAAGCATCCGCGTAACCCGACCATCAATAGGTAAAAACATTTATGTATCATCCTTAAATTTTGATATGAATTGACGAATTTTCGAATTCGATTTTTTGGGTTTTTTTCGATTGATTGTTTCTATATGTGGTTTCTGTATCGTTTAATAACTTGGTATTAACTAGTTTTTTAAATATGCTTGATGTAGATTTTGATGATTTCGGTTCTCATGGCCCTTAATGAATTCAACCTCACAACAATACATGGTTAACAAAACCTCCCCCAAAACAATGTCTTAAGATAAAGGTATTTTGATTTTTTTTATATTGTATGCATTTGGGATGTAGATTATAACTGATTACTCGGTTTTTAAGCAGATAGACAATTAGATCGTAGATTATAATTGATTACTCGGTTTCCAAAAAAGTTTTGTTTTCTTATCTCATTATTGCGGCTTATTATGTTCGGATGAAATTATTTTGTTAATGACAAGCACTTTTAAGCTGTTTATGTGAAACTGTTGATACATAACTATATCTACAAATTCACCCTTATTATGAAACAAGTTGGTTTTGTTAAGCTGAAAGCATAAGGTAAGATGTTTAAATAAAAATTGTGAAACCATTTATAGTGTTATCAGTCTAAAGATATGTATAGTGAACTTAAAGCTCACGTTTTTGTTTGGTTGTTTGCAATAGGTGCCAAGTGAAAGTGATTTAGTGACAGGGAAAAGAAAAGAAATGTACGGTGTTGAGATCAAATGGAGCACAAGGAAGTAAAATAAGAAGAAAGTTTAAGCTTATAATTCATAGATAATTGCTTTGCCAATAGTAAAACGAATAAAGGAGGCGACTGCTTAAGGTACTTCATTTTTTTATCCTGTAAATTTTTAATGGTTTTTCCTGCACAATTATCTCTTTGAGTATAAGAGTTGCAAGGTTAGGTTTTAAGATGAATGAAATTTTTGGCGACCTGACAAATAATCATTTGCTAAAGCCTTTGTATCAAGATTACATATATATCTACTTATCTGTTGATTTGCACATGGTCACTTTTGGGACTTATATGATTGTGAGAATGACAATACACAATGATGCTATTCAACGGTTCAAAGCGTAAGCATGTTTTCAATGCAGATTATTTGTTTCATTAAGCATTTTTAATGATTGGAATGGTTTATTACATTAGTTGTATACATTTAAATGGTTCTTTAAGAAATATAGTTCAGGTTAAACCATGAAATGCCTTGAAACGAAACGACCATAAGCAATATAGCCAATAGATAACATAAAAGTATGTGATCATGGGAGGTAAATGTTTCAGAAAGCTTTAATATACTGGGGTTATTGCATAGTTATTTCATTTAAATGTATCTATTTCGCGTATCAACGTAATTTTAATAGCACTTTACTATTGTTTTCTTGCAGCAACCCCGCCGTCGCCAGCACCCTTGTGGCCAAAAAGTGTAAACCGTTCCAAGCCAAAGGGTACTGGAGGTGTTAACGTAGCACTACAGCTAACATGTTGGTGAAGCGGTTATCATTCCAGCTGGATGTCCCTATCATGTAAATATCAGTTTCCGTTATAGGATCTTTGGATGATGCTGTTATGGGGTGTTTGGCTGAACTATAATCATGGTTTTCTATTGCTTAATAAGTAAGTTTGGTAAGTGCAAGTTATTACATGTTCACCTGCCCACATGAAAGTTACTGTATTTATTTTATATTTTTGCTTAAATACATTCGACCTGGTGATGGCTGGCTCGATCTTCACCTTTGGATACGCATACATTAGTTAAGAACTTGCTAACAACGCTTGGCGATGTTGTGGCACCGCTGATCGAATAAATGATGCTCCTGAACTCATGAAGCAATAGGTCTTACAATGGTGATTGCAGGTACCGAGGTTAGAAAATAAATATTCCAAGTGTATTAATCAAGCTTTTACCATATAGATGTAAAATTATCTATATTTTCCAAACTTTAGTGAGCAAAAGAAAGTGCAGATGTCATAATTCTAGACGATGATTTCTCAACAATTGTGACTATTGCAAACTAGGGGCGATCAGTGTACATAACATCTTGAAGTTTGCACAATTTCAACTCACGGTGAATGTTGTTGCTTTAATAGTCAACTTTACTTCAGCCTGTTTGACAGGTAGGATTAATAGTCGATTTCATATTGACGCTTAGCATTATGTTCTTATTGGTTTTATAACATGATTATTAATTCAGGAAGCGCTCTACTCACGGTTGTTTAACTATTGTGGGTCAACATGACCATGATTACTATGAGCACTTGCGTTAAACTTGCTTAACCCGTTTGACCTGCTAAGTTAAAGCTATTTCTTTCACTTGATTAATTTGGCCCGTTTAGAGATATACACACGCAACTGAATGTATTCATCAATAAATGAATTGAAGTTGCCACATTAATTTTATATGTAGGGTATTATAATTTTATGAAGTTTGTTCTTTGAAGGGAAATGTATATTTGGAATTAACAGGAAGGCGACTAAAATTGAACTATGATTGTTGTAGGACTGATGCATTTAAGCTACACACTGAAAGATTGGTGAATCGGTAGAGAACAAGGTTAGAGAACATAGAAGAACAAGCAGAACGTATGTTGCACGGTTCAGATCATATTCACAACTCACTGACTTCTATTAAACGTCAAAACATGTTGAAGAAATTGTCAATGTTGTGTTATTTTATCCACAGTCCATTTATGAGCAATCCTTTAAGAAATTGTCATGAGTTGTCAAAAATTTAATGGAAGGTTGCATAATGATTTTGCAAATAAGTTAGGCGAAGAAATGAAGCAATGCTTAATGACTCTGCAAACATTGTATTAAGTTTGATGATATCTTTAAAAGCATGTTAATAATTTTATTTTAGAATTCTTGAAGGTAGCCCGCCCATGGTTACAACGATTATAATAAATTGGAAGGGAAGTGTTGGTATATTTGTTAGTGGTTTTTTTTTGTTTTTTTTAACAGCACTTTATTAAAAACTGGCAAGAAGCTAAAAAAATTACAAAGTTACAAGATGATGATTTTTTAGCCAATCAACCCAACTAAACGACACATTAGATCTAAACCGACTCCAATAAAAAGAATACGACATAACATCATCAAAAATATCCGCCTTAGAAGGAGAAACCACACCAAATACACACTTATTATGATAAACCCAAATTAGCCACCACAACCCAAAACACACCCCTTCTAACAACCTTTTATGCTTGATAGGAATCCGAAGATTTACGATCCAAGAAACCCATTCATCGAACGTATGCACTTCCATGAAATCCACCTCCCACCAACGGCAAATCTTGCGAAAATTATCTTTCGCAACAAGGCAATCAAAAAATAAATGACTTGACGATTCCGTGACGCTACCACAAACGGGACAAAGAATAGACGGAATATCTATACCTCTCCGGGATATATTAAGACGGGTAGGCAAACAATCCATTCTCACATTCCACGCATGAATGTTAACCTTGATTGACACCGCTTTTTATCCATCGAGTTTGAGTAGACACTTCTGAAAACCTGTTATCATCAATAACCTTTTTAGCCGAAGCTACCGAGAACTCACCCGAACCATCAAGCGTCCAATACCACCTATCAGGCGTGACACCAAGAACAACACCTTTCACGTAAGTAATTTTTTTTAGACTAAGATCATTTTATGTTGACCTCTATTAAGTTCTTCTCATTTTCATATGTTGTGAGGAGGAAACGAGTGAGAAGCTACTCACGTGTTGCGGCAGGGCTGATTTGTAACCAATGTATGTTTTCTTTTTTTATTGTAGCTTTTTCGTGTCGTAACTTCAATGGCCAGATATCATACAGTTATATTAGCATGAATACAATAAACATTGTTTTTATTATCCACAATATTATGATTTCCTAGATTAGCGTTTCATGTTAGTCTTTTCCATGTATAAATTGCATCTTCAATATTAACTGGTAAGATTTTTTTATAATTTATTTTATATCTAGAAATGACGATAAATGTAAAACTAAGACATTTAAAAAAAGGGATTAATAAGAATAAACATAAAATTATTACTTATTGGCTTATTGCTTCAACTATGAAATTTAATAGCGAAAAATTTCGCAATAGCCAATTGGAATGTGTGTTGTCTAGAAATAGCCCTGACTAATTTTTTTTCCAAAATAGCCATATGGATCGCGCCATATATAGAGCTATTTACTTTTGGACACGTGTCACCATTTAAAACAACTGATAGAAAAAAAACGAGCCCTAATCTTATTTACATGTATATCGCGCCCCAAATGGAGCTATTTACATTTTCAAAATTGCAAACTGACAAAGTCAGACACTTTTGGTAGTATATGCATGTATTATTTATTGTATATCGCGCCATTTTGTAATTTTGTTCTTGTTTTCATGTGAATCTCGCCCCATTTGGCGCTATATACTTTTTTTTGTAATTTAGGGTTCGAACAAGCTACAGTAATCAAATAGTATCATCTTTGTATTTTCACACAAATAGTCTGGTAGTATAGCATCATGTGAGTTATTTCAGAGATGGTTTTGTAGTATATGTTCGAGCTTCACATATAAAGGAACTGATAGCAAAAGAAATAGATGAGCAAAAAAGAAACACTTAGCAAAAGAAAAGATACATTATCGAATTCAAAAGAAACAGAAGCGGAGGTTTTATTGAAAGGTTTTATTGTGTGAAGGTTTCATTGTTTGAGGTATTTATTGAAAGGTTTTATTGTAATGTCCTTGTTCTAGTGTGTAACAATAAACAATATGATGAGTTCAACTTTACCATTCGCAATTATTATATATATATACCAGTATACAACTACATATTTTCAAATAATTCATTTCAGTCAACATTTCTTACATTCCAAAGATGTCCACTTCATCAAACACTACTTTCGAGTTCGATGTAAACCACAACGGAGAATTTAAACTTAACCCCCTAACCTACCAACATGGTTCATTACTGAATATTTACGTTCCACAAATGGGTTTTGAAGATATGGTTAGCTATCTAAAATGAAAAATACTAAGAAAATTCATCTCTTTACTACTGTTGCACCAACGGAGTGAAGTCCTGCCGCTCCCCCCCCCCCAAGCATGTCAGTGTCATGAAACAACATTAAGACTGATTATCATACTTTTTTTGAACAGGCAACTTTATTAAAATCACCAAAACAAACCCTCACAAACAAAATAACAAAATAAAACAAAAATTAGCAAGGAGCTAGAAAAGTACATGAATTCATGATCGGTGTTGAAGCCAATAACCCAATTCAAAGTTTATAGTACCTCTAGCTAAACACCAACTTTATAACGGAGTTTCGACTCATCTCATCGTAAAATCGCTCTTTACGAGGATTAGAATCGCAAAAGGAGGGATTCCTGGAGGATAATTCATAAACTGAACTAATGATCACCGCTCCCCGCTTATACGTGTAACGCTAGCGGTATTATACGCCGCTCTACAACAAACCACCTTCTAACATTCTTTAGCCTTGACCAGTGCTCCGTGACCACTAGAAACTGTATTAACCAACCTTGCCTAATCTCGTTACGAATTCAAAGAGTGACAATATCATAGTCCACCCCAGACGGTTGTCTCTTATTCATATAACCTTGTCACGTCCTCTCGCCATCGCAAGAACTGAAAAAAAACTTAAATGGAAGAATCTTCGGAGTCTCCGTCTCCCAAATCGGGGGGCAGAGAATGTTTCTCCTGACTAAAATTCGAACGTTTCTTTTGTCAGGAGAAGACGATCTTGGAGAGCCTTCCAAACAAAAAAAACATTAACTTTAATCGGGATACATTTAATCCAACGCGTAGGACGTATAGCTTTAGGTAAGATAGGTCTTGTACAAGCAAGTTTCAACATCTTGACACGCAAAACCCCATCTCCATTCAAAATCCCAAAACCCACCTATCCTCCGATTTGATAACGGTTAGTCGATTCAATAAGGCCATGCGGAGACGATTCAAGCTTGGTTGGCTTCTAACCCCCCTCGAACTAGGACGATCGAAGGATCATGTCATGGGGACCACAAATTTAATCATGTACAGAAATGTCCTTTATAGTTTCTAAGGCAAATAAACGAGGGAACAAATGCTTGAGCATAGAGTCGACAATCCAACAATCATTCCAGAAACTTGTGTTCTACCATTCCAACCCGAATCGTACACTGGGAAATTAGTTCCACATTGAGCCTTAAGAGATTTGATTCATTTAAAATAGATTTCCAGAACATAGAAAAAGAGGCAGAAAGCACCTGTGAGACGAACCATGTAAGGCCGAAATAACCCGAGCCCATAGAGAATTATCTTGAGATATATAACGCCACACCCATTTGAAATAGCCCTATGGTTATCATACTAATGTTATGTATGACATTGCAAAAGTTGCTGGGAAGCTACAGATTTTTGTTGCTCATACTCCCATAGATTTAACCAAGGTGTTGATTCCAACGGATGGGTTCTTCTCGAACAATCATTAGCAGGTGTCATTTCTGAAGAAAACTAAATAAAATTAGAAGATCACTCAAATATCTACATCAAATGCAGGAAAAGAAAAGATAAAAGTTATCGATTACTATGGCTTATTGGGTGAAACTAGGTTTTATTAACAAAATAAAACCTCAATACCCTACACGCAAACCTTTTCCAATTTGTGGTTCATTAATAGTGGTCAGTTGGTGATCGATGAAGAAACAAATAACACATTGTACTGTCAACGGTGGAACATTCAACATCACTTCAAGAATGAAAACTGCAAATCTAAAACAATAATTGTTTAATATTTTGGATACAAAATTCATTGCTTTTATTATAAATCCACACATGGATTTTCAGTAACCGTTAAGCTTAGAAACAACTATGATATGCATGTCATGTTTGATATAGTGGTCAGGCGCCTAGTACAAATTGGAAATCTACATTGACCATATTGGTGTCAATTTTGTTATACACAAATACATTTTCCTAAATTCTAGCTTGGCAGAAATGATGAACCATGTCATAACTGACTATTCAAGTGAAAATGAAGGCATTATAAGGCAGAAAACACAAAATGATTACACTTTCGACGAAATGGTTGAATGGGCGGAACAAGAACACTTTGAATACAAGGAAACCAAGGTATCATGTCCGAACATAGATCTAAGCTCTATGTTGATTCACAACAATAGATCAAAGGAAGAATCATTCGGAGGTATCATTTCAGAAGAACAAAAAAGACAACAAAAAGAATCACTAAGCTATCTACATCAAATGCAGAAACGGAAAAATAAAAAACATGTTTAACGAAAACAATTGAAGAATCATTTGTACAATTATTTATGTACTCATTATGTATTAACATGGTGTTTCAATGTAACATTTGTTCCTTCTTTCTGAATTAAACAACTAGTGATGACAGTTGATAAAGACATATCAATTATCACTTCTAATTGTACGATATATGTCAAGTGTTTTTTGACTATTTCGGTCTGTGGACAAAGACTTTCAAATGGCATTTCCCTATATCAACTATGTTATCATCTACAATAGATAACTTTGTCTTCATACCACTACTTCTTTCTTCCACTACATTTATAAATAGACTTATGGAGAAATGGGCCCGTCACGCAATTGTTTTTAGCTACAAGGAGATTCAAGCTGAGGAAAACACTTGCACATCAAATTGTTCGTGAAAACTTAACACGTTATATAGTGGAAGATGATATAGTTCTTAGCTATATAATAACAGGTTGAAACTGGCCTACAAAAGCGTAATACCTCGGGATTACATGTTTGCTAATGACATTGAGCCCATATATCCGTACACACACACCTCATTATACGAAACACGGACAACAATTGTTGAGGAGCATTTCTGCAAAGCAAAACTTCGTTAACAATTACATGGCAATATAGAGACATGTAAAAGCATAATTGCTAAACATGTATGTCGTTGTGTGTTGTTGTTTTAAGGTTTTCATATTGTCTAAATAAGGTTGGCCATGTACTCTACTAGAAATCTGGTGATTCTTACGTTGTAATGCTTTTTAATGACTACCGTTAAATTTTATGCTTTCAATTCCCACTTTTATAATTGCAAAAATAGAGGTTTGAAATCTTTTCAATTATTTTTTAACAAAATGAGCAACTGACACACTTTGCGCAATCGTATCTTATGCATATTAAAAATAATTTTAGTCAATTTTGATTCATTAAGTAGAGCTCATCAAAGACTACACAGATATAAAAATAACCAAGTTTAAATAAAACATTTGAGTATCCAAATACGTACGCAAAAATGCCCGAGATCTTGATTTTCAATAAACTAAACATATACCCTAAACCCTAAATTTATACATCACCAGACTTGAAAAAAAAATTATTACATGTATATAGCTCCATATATGGCGCGATCCACATTATACAATTTTTTTTTACGAACCAAATTACGAGACTTGAAAAAAAAATATTACATGTATATAGCTCCATATATGGCGCGATCCACATTATACATTTTTTTACGAACCAAATTACGAACCAATAGAATTGTGACAAGTGTCCAAAAGTAAATAGCTCCATATATGGCGCGATCCATATGGCTATTTTGGAAAAAAAAATTAGTCAGGGCTATTTCTAGACAACACACATTCCAATTGGCTACTGCGAAATTTTTCGCATTAAACAATGAAAGAAAAAGAGAGCAATATGAGAAATAAACCTAAGAATAGTAAATGCAAAGAGGAGAATAGCTTTTAACAGACTTACCCATGTTGATAGAGGAAGTATCCATATTACAAACACACACCGGCGCACACAGTTGTTAGCGAAACGCAAAAAAAGAAAAGCAATGAAAATGGAGTATATAATAAAACATACATTGCAAAAAAAAAATACATTCGAATAAAAATTTACATGTAATCCGTCGCAAAGCGCAGGCTAAATTCCTCGTTACTCATATACTCTAGAAAATAACGTTCCAAAATATTAATATAAAGCTGGTCATGGCTTCCGTGCGTAAACTGGTTGGTCTTTTTTTTTTTAATGTTTTAGTCCTTGTCATTCTAATGTTGTTACAAGATGGTGAATGAGAATGATAAAAGATAAACGGGCCATTGAGAAATCATGTCTTTGGACCAGGTTGTATAATCAGTTGACATATATAGGCTTTTTGATCATATACAGTGTGCCTAAACTTTTGTAATCTGTTGATGTTACATAACAAGCAAGATTACACGCGCGTTGCTGCGGACGTTAATTTTCCGCGCGTTGTTGCGGGACGTTAATTTTTTTTTATTTTTTTTATTTTTATTTGTTTTTTCGCGCGTTTTTTTATGTTTAATAGTATAAGTTTATTTTTTCTTGCACGTTACTGCGGGGAGAACACACATTCCAATTGGCTACTGCGAAATTTTTCGCATAGATAAAAGATACGGAGTACTTTGCTAGAGGAATAAGTACAGACTTACCTATGTTGATAGAGGAAGTATCCATATTACAAACACACCGGCGCACACAGTTGTTAGCGAAACGCAAAAAAAAGAAAAGCAATGAAAATGGAGTATATAATAAAACATACATTGCAAAAAAAAATACAATCGAATAAAAATTTACATGTACGATGCGCATAATACTTCTGTAAACAAACACTCCGTCGTGAAGCATGGGCTAAATTCCTCGTTACTCATATACTCTAGAAAATAACGTTCCAAAATATTAATATAAAGCTGGTCATGGCTTCCGTGCGTAAACTGGTTGGTCTTTTTTTATTTTAATGTTTTAGTCCTTGTCATTCTAATGTTGTTACAAGATGGTGAATGAGAATGATAAAAGATAAACGGGCCATTGAGAAATCATGTCTTTGGACTAGGTTTTATAATCAGTTGACATATATAGGCTTTTTGATCATATACAGTGTGTCTAAACTTTTGCAATCTGTTGATGTTACATAATATAGACGTACTATAGATACACACATATACACAAATGTATTCACACATGTATGAACGCATGTTTATACACATCACATTGACACATATTTCGTCAACAATATAAAAATATATAAGGTACATGACAAAGAACAAATAAGATACACGTTTAAAAAAATTTCTCAATTAAACACAACTAAACATGAATGATACATAATAATATACAACATATATAGTTATCTCCACTTCAACGCAGGGGCGGACCTACAGCCACCACAAGATATGCACTTGCATACCCTGTGATTCCTCATCGTAGTGTAAAAAAAATTAGGTTTTGAAGTATTGTTAATGAATTTATAAAGAGTGTATACCTAGTTGAAATGAGGTGCATACCCCATCCAAATTACCATCGTTTGGTTCTTCAAATAATTGAAATGGGTAGTCGTAAGATGTAAGAAAAAAAAGGTTTTACCAATTATATGGAATAGCCGCTGTCTTGATGAAGAAGAAGGAAGAATGGAAATACAGATAGGCCCATTTAGATGTACAATTTTACATATACGAAACCCACTTATCATTTGTTAAGGCCTAACCCACATATAAAAGTTTACAATTTACATTTATTATTATTATTTTGGCAGAGTGTAATTTAAACTTTATATTGTTTATGCGTTAAAGAAATGGGGTTTTGTTTATCTAGAGTTTAAACGTGTTCTTTAGCACTTTGGCAAAGAGTCGTCAACAAAGAAAAGAACTAGCTCGAGTTGAGTTCGAGTTACTCGATGCCTCATTTAAACACTTAATCAAAGGTGTGATTATTTAATTATTAAACAAGAAAAACGGAAATATGACTATAAAAACCAGGTTAAAAAATCCAGAGAAAACCCGACCCAAACTAAAAATCTTTGAGTCAGAAAAAAATATTATCGAATATATAGTGCATACCCTGTGTTTAATTCCTAGGTCCGCCACTGCTTCAACGTATGTTTAAATTTGTCGTTAACCCTCTAGTGTCGTCGTGTTGAAGTGTCCTTATTAAGAATATGGTACCATATACATGTCCCTGTTTGGTCTTTATTGGAGATGTATCTCATGTGCAGTGGGATTATTAAGGTTGGGAAAGGCAAAAAGTAGAAAGCTACATAAATGGTAGTCGTTGGCTTCGATGGTTTTCGTGAAGCCACATATATATATAGCTATAGGTTCATGGTGGTTAAACCTCATTTTTTTAACAGATTACTTTAAACTTCTAATAGAGCTTTAGTCTCTAGATTATTTAAATTAAATGATCATATCATATATTGTATATTTGTATGATCTTGTCGATGTGAAAATTTTGTCTGTGATGTGCTGTCATGTAAGGTTAATTTATTGATTATTAAATTTTAAATTTATATTTAGCCGACTTATTCTAAAACAACACTTTAACGGGCAGTGTACCCGATCGGGTGGAGTTTCGTGGTAAGTAGGGTGTCGAACACTAAGAGCGAGGTCGTTAACCATATAATCTATCAGTATTTTAATTACTCTAATTAAGTTAATTCTAATTACTTGTTAAACCTATGCTATATACGTTTTCTAATAGGATTGGGGGGTTTTCAGCCAGAGAGATTAGCACAGGTTTTATGGAGACAATAATCATTTCTAAACACAATAAACATACAAGAAAATAATCAGAAGATAAAAGAGCGGTACAAGCCAAATAATAAAAAACCGTATTAGCCATATTAAATCCGATTAAATGCTGGTTTGTTTATTTAGTGCAATGATTTCTTATCTCGAAGCGGCATATCATTCTTAAGACTTAGGCGGGACATCATCCTAAGACCTAGACACGTTGAATCCTGTCACAATTAACGTATCCGCATAAAGCATCATTTTAGTTTAATTATAATCTATCTAGGGATTATAGCAATGGTGATCTTGATAAACCCTAGCCCATCGGGACTTTACTCACTTACTGTTTGACGGTATTTTATATACTGGTACTTCATTGTTCAAAATCTTTATCAATTAATCAAGAACATACTTGTTGAAACATTACGGGTCACATGCCGGTCCAACTAAGCTCTTAATTTAAAGACAAAGACAGAACGTTATTTGTGATCCTATTGGTCCAGTAATATAAAACACGATATGGAGAGCTATCTCAGTATCTAGCTCACTTGTTAGGCGTAACTAGACCCAGTTGAATGATACATCACATATTCAAACACGTAGATAAGTATCATGTGATAAACAATATTAAACTTTCAACGATAAATTAAGAAATCAATTTTAAAATAAACCAAACATTAAATCTTCATTAAGAGGGCTAATAAGGGTATTAGCCCATAACTATTGTAATTGTACAAGCATGATAAAATGACCAAGGTAAACTAAACGTTTTACCGAACGATACCAAAAATTAAATGATAACAAGATTATAGGAATTACACGGTGTCTTCTATGGAATCGTGATCGATGCTTGACCTTTGGTTGCTCTTCTTTTCTTTAGAAAATCGTCTTTTATGTGTATGATATAGAGAATATGATTTTGCACACTAAAAACTCGTTTTTAAGTCTTCTATTTATAGTGTCTGAAAAAGACGGGATACGCCGTATTGGGCTAGGCCAATACGGCGTATTGGGGTGTTTCCCTTGGAGTGCGTGCAAAGTTTATAATCAATCTGATATATCTTCCTAAAATATATTTATTCACCAAATCTCTGAATAGTTATCCAGCTGGATACGGCGTATAGGTAAACGTGGATACGCCGTATTGGAAATTGATAATACGAGTTTTCTTGTGAATAGTTGGCGCTGATACGCCGTATTCCTTTTAGTGGATACGGCGTATTGGTCCGAAATAGTCATTCTTCAAATATCATCGTTTTAGCTCTAAAATATTTGCCTTTTAGCATGTCTTCACAAATCACTTCTTAATTACTGGAAATAACACTTTTAAGTAATTAAGTACAAATTCTTGCAATAATTATATAAAAGTGGTTAGTTTATTCGGGATAAATGATGGTATAAATATGACGTTATTTGATGTCATCAAATATTCCCCCACTTTAATCCTACTTGTCCTCAAGTAGACTCTAGATTATATTGAAAATGTATCTCAACCGAAGTCAAGGATTTTTCCGTTTAAGCACTTCTTTTGATTTAATCACCTGCACAAGACCAAGCACCTCACGAAATATGGAAATGAAAACACTCAGATCACTCAACTAATCTAGGGTGTAACATTTAATTGGTACGCTCATTTGCTCGGTCGTGATTAGCTTCACATCATATGCTTGGCAAGGATACACATCTCCACCACTAGAGCTAAGGAGAAACAAGTCAAAAGGTAAATTGGGTTTTTATATAAGGCTAAGGTGGATCATTCTAACAATCTTTCACCGATAGTACCACACCAACAAGGCAGCTGAAGCACACATACACGGCCGTAATGACGGAATAGACATGTGTGTTCGATCACATCCTTATTCGAGTTTAACCAAGGGTTAGGATTAAGAACGATATAGGGTATGGATCTTCTAGTTTTCACCAAAAGTAATAAACCAACAAGGTGGCTGAATCGCGCATACATGGCCATAACGACAGAATACACATGCATGACTCGATCTCAACCTCGTTCGAGTAAAACCTAAGGTTAATTGCTAGGAATGGGAAGCAAATTGTTATTAAATAAAATTCACAAAACAAATAGATTAAGCTTGAACAAATAAGGTAGTTGCTAGTAACTTTTCCCGACTGTTCCATGTTAAAGACTCGAACAATATACAAACACCTCGATCATAGAGATGACAAAGACAACCTAAGTTGGCGTTCCCATAACGGTCAACTTCCCGAACATCCCAAAGTTACATACTTTTACAAAAGTGGTGATATCGACCACTTTATACAAAACTATACATCGTTGATTTTTATCCACATATCAATGAATAATCAACCCTTCCAAGTATTTCATTGGTTTAAGTTTAGCGAACCGACTATCAATCTTCCTTCTCTTTTTTTGATGCATTTTCTATTTTTCTATTTTTTTTCATAACATAAACCTCGGTGTAATTTCACCGTCTTCACAATCATAATTCATCCGGATAATTTTTTCTTTAACACTTCATCTTCGGACATAATACATAATCGTGTAAGTAGCAAAATACACGAGCTACATATTTTCCCATTGCATTGTGCAATTTCCCTACCTAACCGAAGATAGAAAATTTCACTTTGACATAGGAAATACAGAACTTTATACAAAAGCAACTAGCAACTTTGATTAAGTAGGCTTAATCTACACGGTAGGCTAAGGTGTAAAGGTGTAACGAAATAGACATATGATGCGAAAAAGACAGGAATGAGTTGGATAATAGTGAGTTTGAGGATAATAGTATGTGCGGAAAAAACACACACACTTTTTCTCTTTCTAGGTTTTTCAGATCTAGGGTTTTCATAAACACATTTTATTAAGAAATCTATCATCTAATTTAATTTTACTCATGGAATTTAAAGTTGGATAATAGTGTTGTGATATACTGTTCATCGTACACTGTTTCATATAATTTTTATACATAATATCTTCTCATTTTATTACCGTTTCATTTAGTCGTTATCACTGTTTCCGTTTCCCTCTCACTCAAAATCCATACTAAATACACCGTTTAATCCTCCATTTCTATGATTCTTATCACCTTAATCGTACTATGAGAGATCCGGAATCGAAAAACCCTAATTCAGTCCCTCCTCCTAGAGGGTCTGATGATGTTATCAAACCTAATCATTTCACTAGGAGTTCTAGCACGGATGGGAAGTTAGCTCCAAAGTATACCTTTTCTATTTCTAAACCTGCTTTCAGTAGTAAGAGGGGATTTCAGAAGGGTAATTATTTGGGTAGGAATTTGAAGAATGAGTTGGATAATAGTGAGTTTGAGGATGACGTTGGTGAAGATATGGAGGATAGGGATGAAGACGGGGAGGTTAGGGATGATTGTATTGATGACAAGAAGAGTTCTGAGGATGTGGGTGAGCTTGGGGATGATGGGGTTGAGATTTTGAATATTGTTGACCAAGCTAAAGTCAAAGAAGGTATGGTAAGTGATGTTTCTCAGGATAATTTTAATACTAATGTTGATAATGAAATACCAATACCCTTTAATGAGAATGTAATCCTTAATCCTGGTGGTAAGGGTGTGAGTGAGGTTAGTAATGAGGGTAGTTCTGTTAAGGGGAATGGGGGTAAGGGAAATGGTGCTTGGCCTAGTTTGAATGAGGTTAATAGGAAGGATAGGGGGCAGAATGTGGTTGGAAATAGGATTAGGGATGCTGATATGTTTAATAGTGCTAGTGGAATGAGGCCTAAATCCTTCATTAGTACTATGCAGGGTATGAGTTATAATGGTAATAACAAGTTGTCTAAGATTCCTGTTAGGGTTAATGGTAAAGGGAATAAAGTTGTGGATATGGATCCGTTGTTGGAAGAGGGTAGTAAGAGGTGGGATTTGATATGTGTGAAAACACATATCCGTTTTATATCAAAATAAACCCTAAAAAGCCAAAAATATGCATAAAAGGCTTGTATATTGCTTGTTTTGTCTTTCTGATTGTGTAGGTACGGATAAAGCAAAAATCACAAGAAAACGGTCAAAACCGGACAAACACGGACACGGGAACGGAAGAGCACGCAAAAAGCCAGGAGAAAGCTATCAAGGTCAAAAAGTCAAACCCTAGTCAAACTTCAGTCAACTTGGTCAACCAAAGTCAATGCCACAAAATGACAAAAATCCCTAAGTTACCCAAACAGTCCCTCCTAATTCCCAAAATTGCAAAATGGGTCCCTAACTTTAAATGGGCTTAAACCCTTTATAGTTAATACCCGGTTACCCTTTTTATCCATTTCCAAGCCCAAACCCAAAAGATGTGGCCCAATTCCCTTATAATAACCTAAGTCAAAGCCCAGACTTTTATCCTGGTCAAACAAACACAAACGCACCCTTATAGTAAAAAAAAGCGGGAAAAGTTGTTTGTTACTGTTCATTATCTTCTAGGTTAAACCACAGGTAAAAATCAAGGGGCAATTGACAATTGAAGGGCAGGATGGGTAATTCAGATGGTACGGATCACTATGGCAAAGTAATACATCATCAAAGCTCTCCTATTGGTCAAGCCCACAAGAAGAGGATCACGGCTATGTGAAGAAAGCACAAGGGAATGAAGTTTTCACACTAATCTTACTCACAAAACTAACACACAAGCTGTCACATCACGGATTGCCACGCTGGCAATCCGTGTGTGCAAAAGTGATCCGAGGGTTAAGAATAGGCATCCAATGATTGAGAGATGATCAAAGGACAAGATGATTGGGGGCGTGTAACTGAATTTGGACCTAGAAGCTTCCCTGGTGGCTATAAATTCGAGCTCCTCACTCACTCAGAAATATCTTCTTTTTCTGCAACTTTTAGTTAAAAAAAGCTCTTTTGTATTTTTAGTTTAAATGTAATGTTTTATTTTCAAAAGCTCTTGTAATTTCCTTTTATCTAGTATTGTAATCTGTTTTTAAGTATTAATAAAATCCTCAGTTTAGTTTTCATAAATTGTTTTCACTTATAAGTTTTTTTAAATATCTCAAATGCTTTTGGTATTGTTTCATAAGCTTGTCATAAGCTCATCTTAAGCTCTCACAAGTCTCTAAGCTTGTGATTGAGCTCAATTGTTAGTTTAATCTATTCAAATTAGTAAAATAAGATAAGTATCTTTGCTTAATGAATTTTGAACTTATGGAAGGGAAGCTAGCAAAGGATGAACTTCCATGGACTTTTACTGGCTTATTTTAAATAAGCCAGAGCTAGTAGACAAGCTCTTTGAGCCTTTTAAGCTTTAAGCTTATTGTAAGTCTTCATTTCAAATTCTGTTTTTAAATACTTAGTGTAGTTTTGCTTATTTGCTTATCAATTGCTTAATCTACTTTCTAGTTGCTTATTTGTGCCTTTCGTAATTGTCTAATAATGCTTATTAGTTAGTGTCTTTTTCATCTGTTTTTTTAGCTATATAATTATAGATCTTAGTGTTTCATAATAGGTACACTTTTCGATCTAAAACAAGCAAGAAATCGCACATACACACGATCTAATCATCCCATAAGCTCTGATACCAATTGTGGTATATCTTATATCATAACACGGGGTCGATTCTTGGATTTGGCTAGTTTCTAGAGAGAGAAACACATGAGAGAGTTTTCTAGAGAGAGAAAATGTGTTTCTAAATGAAAAGGAAATTAATGACTAGCTTGCCTCTTCCAAAGTTGGAAGAGGCTTATATAGTACTTACAATATACAGGGTATTAGTACCCGACTTAATACCAAAAAACGTACTATTAACTATTAAACTACGAGCTATAATAAACTAATAAAATACACGGGGTGACCGAGTCTTTTTCTAATATCTAACAGGAAATTTTCATTTTCTAAGATTGTTAAAAAATTGATCCAAGCCTCCTTGAGCTTGGATCTTGTTTGTGTTGTGATTAAACACACTCATTGAGTGTGTCCATAGCAGGGTTTACCACTAAGGTGACCTGCATTTGAGTTTTGACCATTTGGCCAAGTGCATCAGCAGGACCTGCAGTAGCTCCTACTGCAGTCCTTCTTGATCAATTTAAGTTAAGTTTCATTAGGTTTTAGCTTATTAAACTCAGTAGGACTTTAGTTTACTTATAGGATTAGTTAGAATAAAACTTGTTTTTAGATTTCTAGCTTATTCACTAGGGTACATTTGCTTTTAAAGTGCATCAAAAATCTTAAAAAACTAAAAACAGTAGCTGTTGGATCTTAGCTTTTAAATCTAAATTTTTAGCTTATAGGATTTAGTTTTATGGTTGAAACTTATAGCTTATATGTAGTTGGTTAAGTTTTCAAAAGCTCAGGTTCCATTATAGCTTATTGTCCATTTTAGCTTAATTTGTTTTTGAACTTTAAAGTCTTTCTACTGAGTTTGCCATTTAGATTAGTTAATTCAGTTAGCTTTTAGTGTTATTGGTTAAATTAGCTTATCAAAAGTAGCTTCTACATATCATGAGCTTTCTAAAACAAGTTTTGGTTTTAAAATTGGTTCTTATTTGAGGTCTGAGTGCTTAATTGAATGTGATTTAGCTTTTTAGTTGTCAAAAAGCCACTTTCTGAAACAGCTTCTGTCATAAGCTTTTTAAGAGCTTATTTTTGAGTTTCAGATTATATTGTTTTTATAAAAATTGCTTAAAAAAGTGTGTTCTTCAACTTTGTGCTTTTAGTTTTCAAAAATAAAAAAATTGCAAAAAAACGTGTTCCTGGGACTTGAACCCAAGACCTCACCCACACAACACCAATGCCTTAACCATCATGCTACATTAGCTCATCCGTCCAAGTCTTCTTCCATTTATTTGTTATAGTCACTTGGGCCTTAAGCCCAAGTTAATAAGCCGTAGCTGTTTCAGCTTATTTAGGGGCTTATTTGATTAGCTGTTGGGTTGGTCTTATTTTTCACTTGTTCCTGCGAGAATTTAGGACTTTTCCTGAATTTTTGGAATTTTTCCATTTAGTAGTTTATTTTCTAGGATTTTTCTTAGGTTTAAATTTTCGAAAATCATTTAAAAATACAAAAATAACTTTTAAAAATATAAAAAAATAGTTTTTAGTATTAGGTTAATTACTTTTAGTTTTACATCCAGAAAAATCATTTTTACTCTTTTTAGATTTTAATTAGCTTTTAATTTTAATTTTAAAAATAGGATTTTATTATTAAAAGTAGTTAAAAATAGTTTTCTGAATTTTTATATTATTTTAGATTTTTCTAAGTTTAAAAATCATTTTTTAGAATTTTTAGGATTCAATTTGCTATTTTCTAGGATTTAAATAGAATAAATTAGTTTTTAATTCATAATAAATTCATAAATAATCAAAAAAAATAATTTTCTTTTTCTTAAAATTTTATTTTGACTTATTTTAGGTTTAGAAATTTAGTTTGCATTTTTAAGAGTTAATCTTGCCTTAGTTGCTTACTCGTCGCGTTTAATTTGTTCCTGTTAATTGTTTTTGTGCTTAATTGCTTTAGTTTTCTTATTTTAATTGTGCTTTTAATTAGTAGTTATAGATAATCAAATCAATCTTTGTTTTCATTCAAATCATTTTCCAAACTAGAACGTGGTTTCAATTTCACAAGTCGTTGGGGAAACGACCCGGGGAATCATACTTCCCGGTTTAATATACGTATTATATTATATTATATATATTTTGAAGAATTTCCTTTTCACCTTTGTCCTCAAGGGTAAATTGGTAATTTTCCATCACATATTATATATTTTATAATTATGTATATAGATTCTGACTGAATCAGGATTTAACTCTGGTAAGGTATTTTGAAGGGCTTAAGATG
Source organism: Tanacetum coccineum (assembly GCA_026074375.1). NCBI lineage: Eukaryota > Viridiplantae > Streptophyta > Magnoliopsida > Asterales > Asteraceae > Tanacetum > Tanacetum coccineum. Next base: position 21,154 of record BQNB010018539.1, read on the forward strand.
AGTTATAGTGAAATATTAGGGCATTTAAGGAGAATGTGGCGGACTCATCAACTAGGTGAAATTATCACAAATGAATGTGGGCTTTATTTTTTGAAATTTAGGTCTGTTGAGGGTATGAATTTTGTTCTTGAGAATGGGCCATGGTTAGTCGAGGGGAAACCATTATTTGTGCAGAAATGGGAGGCGGGGTTATGTATGGAGAAACCGGAACCAACCAAAGTGCCATTGTGGGTTAAGATATTGAATGTGCCCCTTGAGGCTTGGAATGTGCATGGTATAAGTAGAATAACAAGCAGGATAGGGAACCCTATCATCATGGACATAATTACTACTTCCATGTGTGATAGGGCTTATAGAAGGGCTAGTTTTGCAAGGGTGCTTATCGAAGTTGATGCTACTCAGGAATTAGCGGATAGTGTGGAGATTTGTTATAGTAGTATGGGGAAATCTATGGAGTTGAAGGTTAAGTATGCTTGGAGGCCACCCTTGTGCATATACTGTAGGGTATTTGGGCATGATTTTAAAGGGTGTAAGAGTAGGGATTTAACGAATGAAGAAAAAGCTAAAAAGAATAAAGAAAAAGTTCAGAATATGCCTAAGGGGGTGGATAATATAAGTAAAGTCAATGATGAGTGGCAAGAAGTTAGAAGACCTAATAGGAATGGTGCTAGTACTAATAGTAACTATGGGCAGCAAAGTTTTGGTTATGGTATTGGGAATAGCAGGGGTGGTTATAATAATAGAGGCAGAGGTGGTAGGAGTGGTAGAGGAGGTTTTTATCAAAGAACTAGTATGGATGGTGCTAATAGGAATTTTGTCCCGGTGAAGAATGTTCAAAGAGTGGATGAGGTTCATATGATGGATGAGAAAGGTGGGGATAATTTGAAGGATAAGGGAAAGAGTGTGGCTAACGCTAGTAAAGGGAATGGGAAAAAGTCAAATAATGATAATGTAGTTAACGTAAAAAATAGTTTTAAGGTGTTATCTGATGAAGCAATTGAAATTGGTGGAGATGAATGGGTTTTGATGAAGGGTAAAATTGATTTAGCGTGTGATCTAGGAATGACGATTGGGGTAAGTGAGAAGAGTAGGTGGTCAAAAGATTTGTTTCAATACTATGATGAAAAGTGCAAGGCTAAGGCTGAGACTAATATAGTTGAGGCTTTAAAATGGAGGATTTCTAAGCTAAATAAAGATATCAGTGTTGGGCATACTAATATTTCTACAGTGGCTAATGATGGTGCTAAAAAACAGTGTGTGGGGATTATGAAGAAAGAAGGTATAACAAGGAATCAAGCTTTTTTGAAGGTTTATGATGAAATCTATAGGGGTGAACTTTTGAAGATTAATGGTTGGAGGTTGGAAAAGCAGAAAGCTGAGGTTGAATTGTTTTTCTATACTAAGAGTGAGTTGACAGAAGAGATCAAAGATACATGGACTGATGAAATGGTTGCTCAATATGAAACTTTAGTGGGTAAGAAGGTAGATGATATGATTAGGGAAAGTTTTGATGAAGGGGTTGTGGAATGCATAGAGGAGGAAGTGGCTGAAGATACTTTAGGTAGTGCTGAATTCATGACAAAGAATGAAGTCTCAAATGTGGTAGAGGTTAATGGTGTGGAGATGCAAGGTAATATTGCATCTGTTTCATCTATTTTTTAATTATGGTGATGAAAATTGCCTCATGGAATATTCAGGGAATGAGTGGTTCCCTGAAGCAAAATGAAGTGAGGAATTTGATTAGTAGTAATAATATTAATATGTTAGGTATTATTAAAACCCATATATGGAAAAAGTCTGTTAATAAAATATGTAATGAAGAGTTTAGGGATTGGAGATGGGTATCCAATTTTGTGGATAGTAATAAGGGATGTAGGATTGTAGTTGGGTGGGATTCTTTGTTATTTGATACTCAACTGTTGTCCCAAAGTGATCAAGGGATGCATTTCTTTGTTAAGAGATTGTGTGATTCTAAAGAGATGTATGTTTCTTTCGTCTACGGTGAAAATTATGCTGTGGATAGGAGGAGGTTGTGGAATGATCTTTGGGAATTTAGTAGTACTGCTGGTAGTTTCCCGTAGGTTATTTTGGGTGATTATAATGTCGTCCTTAATCCTAATGAGAACTCTAATGGTATTTATGTTAAAAATTGCGGTGTTAAAGATTTTAGAGATTGTGTTGATGATTTAGGCCTGGAAGATGTTAAACCTACTGGTTTATTCTTTACTTGGGTTCAAAAGAGAAGGGATCCGAGTTGTGGTGTTCTAAAAAAATTAGATAGAATAATGGGTAATGGCTGTTTTTTGGAAGATTATCCTACTGCGTTTGCTAATTTCCTCTCATTTGGGCCTTCTAACCATTCCCTTGCTGTTTTGGTTTTACCTAAGGTTATGGGAAGGTAGAAAAAGGCTTTTAGGTTTTTGAACTATCTTGCTGATAAGGAGGGTTTTTTGGATAAGGTGAGTAGAAATTGGAATATCCCTGTTCAGGGGTATAAAATGTTTGTGTTAGTTAAGATGTTGAAATTTCTTAAGAAGCATATGAGGGATTTAAATAGGGAAAATGGGAATGTGTGTGAGAAATCCAAGATGTTAAAAGAGGAATTAAGCAGAATTCAAGAGGCTTTGAGTAAAGACCCGTCTAATGCGAATTTGAGAGAAGAAGAGTTATTGTATGCTGATGCTTATAAAAAGGCAGTTGTTGATGAAGAATTGTTATTAAAGCAAAAGTCTAAAACTCAGTGGCTAAAGGAGGAGGACTTTAATACTTCTTATTTCCATAAAACGGTGAAGGGTAGAGTGATTAGAAATAGAATTGATGTTATTTATGATGATGAAGGGAAAGCTGTTGAGGGAAATGAGATGGCCAATCTGTTTGTTGATCATTTTAAGGAGTTTTTTGGCACGTGTGATACTATATTTCCGATTGAAGATTTTTTCAAGTCTGCTTGGAAAGTTGTTGGAAGCGATTTCTGTTCGGCTATAAGGGAATTCTTTTCTAGTGGAAAATTGCTCGGTGAGTGTAATGCTTCTATTATATCTTTGGTTCCTAAAGTCGCTAATCCTAAAAATGTTATTAATTTTAGGCCAATAAGCTGTTGTAATGTTTTTTATAAAACTATTAGTAAGATCATCACTAATAGATTGAAAAATGTTTTAAATGGGCTTGTGGGTGAAAACCAGAGTGCCTTCATTCCCGAAAGGAAAATTAGTGACAACATTTTACTAACCCAAGAATTTATGAGGGGATATAACTGGAATAAGTGGACGGGTTCTAGTAGGTGTGCTTTTAAAATCGATATTCAAAAAGCATACGATACTGTTAATTGGGATTTTTTGAAATTTATACTGAAATTTTTTGGTTTTCATGATGTTATGATAAATTGGATTATGGTGTGTTTGACTACTGCATCATTTTCTGTATGTATTAATGGCGTGGCTCACGGGTTCTTTAAGGCTGGAAGAGGGCTTATGCAGGGTGATCCTATTTCCCCGTACCTTTTCACTCTGGTCATGGAGGTGCTCAATTTGATGGTGAAGAGACATGTTAAAGCTGAAGGAAGATTTAAGTATCATTGGGGATGCAAAGAGTTAAAGATTACAAACCTGTGTTTTGCTGACGATTTGCTGATGTTATGCCACGGTGATTTGTATTCTGCATCTGTGCTTAAGAGAGGCCTGGATGAGTTTTGTTTGGCATCTGGTTTACATCCAAGCATGACGAAAAGTGAAGCGTTCTTTGGTAATGTCTTTGAGAGAGTTATACATGATATCAAGTTGGTGATGCCGTTTAAGGAAGGTATGTTACCGATAAAGTACTTGGGTGTTCCTATGGTATCGAGAAAGTTGACTGGTAAAGATTGCAAGGTGCTGATTGAAGTTATTAAGAAAAGAGTTGGGGACTGGAGGAATAAGTATCTTTCTTTTGCGGGTAAGTTGCAACTTATTTCCTCTGTTTTGAGTTCTTTATAAGTTTACTAGTCTTCTTTATTCATGTTACCTATGGAGATCTGTGAAAAGATAGATAAATTATTTAAGGATTTTTTATGGGCTAGAGGGAATTCTATAAGGGGTATGGCAAGTGTAGCTTGGAAGGATGTCTGTAAGCCTAAAAGCCAGGGGGGTTGGGTTTAAGATCTGCCCATGGTTGGAATGAAGCCCTTATGATTAAACACCTTTGGAATGTTATTAGTAGGAAGAATTCTGTTTGGGTTAAATGGATTAACATATATTGGCTAAAAGGTAGAAGTATATGGGATAGTGAGGTTTATAGGGGTTTTTCGTGGTGTTGGAAGACTTTGCTTGATTTAAGAGACAAAATTAGAAGGTTTGTTCAGGTTAAAGTGGGAAATGGAAAGGATTGTAATATATGGTTTGATATTTGGCATACTCATGGACCTTTATGTAGAAGTATTAATAATAGGGTGCTTGAGCATGCTGGTTTATGTTTAAAGTCTAAAGTTGCCGATATGGTTGTGAATAATGAGTAGATATGGCCTATTGAGTGGGATGACAGATTTGATGATGTTATTAGAGTTCCTGTTCCTACTTTAGTTTCTGATGTTAGTGATAAGGCTATCTGGGTTGATAAAAAGGGAAAGGAAAAAGTTTTTTCGGTCAGGGAAGTTTGGAAAGCCATTAGGATTGATGGTCCTAAGGTTATATCGTATAAACATGTGTGGTATTCTCAATGTATTCCAAGACATGCGTTTATTCTGTGGATGGCGTTAAAGGGAAGGTTAAAAACTCTTGATAGGATTTCTAAATGGATGGATATCCAGATTATGAAGTGTCATTTATGTAATACTGATAATGAGTCTCACAATCATCTTTTTTTTGTTTGCTCTTACTCTAAAAGACTTTAGGAGAGATTAAAACCTATGTCCAAGCTTGATAATGTTTCTAATGAATGGGCTAGTCTTGTGTCTGCTATTGCCAATAAACCTGCTAATAATTCCATATGGAGTATAATTTAGAGATTGGTTTTTGGGGCTACTGTTTATGGTATTTGGCAAGAGAGAAATGGTAGATGTTTTATGGAAAATTTTAGAGATGTGTATGTCCTGTTTAAGAATGTTGTGGATATGGTTAGAATGAAAATTATGGGTTTGAATATGAAGGTAACTTCAAATGTTTTAGAAGCTGCTAGTATATGGAATCTGTATATTAATAAGGGGGCATATTATAGGAGAATGGTTGATGAGATAAGAAAGAATTGTAATGATATGGATTTAAGTTGATGAGTTGTTTTAAGTGTGTTTGGGTGAACTGGTTCCAAGATGGAACTGGTTTTTGGAAATGCAATTATTGTTTTGTTCTATTTATGGATGATACCAGTGGTTCAGATGGATGGTTGGGAAGGTTCAGGTTCGAGTTGTTCTCTTTTTTCCTATCCTTGGGTTTTTCCCATTGGGTTTTCCTTGGGATAGGTTTTTTTAAGGAGGCAATCGTCACTTGGACTGCATACTCTTGTGCTCTTCCCTTGCAGTGGTTTTGTTGGATGGATGTGAAGGTTCATGTATGGTTGCTGATGCTTGGTGTCTTTTGTTTATGGATATGTAATTTCTTGTTTTTCCATCTGTTTTGTATTTGCATTATGTATTGAGTTTCTGCTTTCTGTTTTGAGTTGGCTTATGGTGATGGTTCTGGGGGTTCTGATTGGTCTCGGGATTCTCGGATGATTCAGAGTTTGCTTGTCTCTTGCAGTTAGCCTCTTAAACTCTTATGTAATTTGTAGTTTTGTTATATGAGCTTGGGATTTGTCCAATGCCATTTGTTTTTTGGTTGCCTTTGTGTTGGGTTAGGGATGTGTTCCTAACTGTTTGTTCTCACTTTGGCTTGTTTTGTAAACTTTGCCTTTTGGCTCTTTTCTTAATAAATTTACCTTTAAGAAAAAAAAGACAGGAATGGCTCAACAGGTTTTTTTAGGGGATCTTACTCTTATAGTGAGAGTAAGAAAAGGGTTACACGAGATTTAACTAACCAGTGTAGTTAGTTAAATTTACAACATTTAGGCTTTTGGTGTATTCCTATAAATTTACTAGTTAAAAATGTTTCTCCATCTAAGTCCATAGTACTCATCGTTGTGGTCTCGAGTGATATACCAAGCCAAGTTCTAAAGTCCACTACATCACCGGCACACTCATAATTTTTTTGGAATTTTTTGTAAACGTTTGGAAACGGAATAGGCTTAATTCTCACAATTTGGTATTAAGGGTTATAGTGCGCGAGGTCATGTAACTAGTAATTTTTACAAAAGTTATGCTAGAAAAAAATTTAAATTTGGCATAATTTAAGCATATAGCATATTATCTATAAAAGAAAGGACAAGTAGCCGTTCTAATTCTCTATCCCCCCCCCACTTAAATTATACAACGTCCTCATTGTATAGATAAAACAATTAAAGGAAAATGGGAAATAGAATTAGAATGAGAACTCCCCTGATATGTTGCTCGGGATGATTATCCAATTTGAGTTCTTGAGCAAAAGTGTGTTGACGAGGCTTCAAAATGCTCGTACGAGTTCAACACACGTCTTTTTCAGAATATACGATATTGTTGATTTCCTTATAGCAAGGTCCTGCATAATAGTTTAGAAGACAAAAGTGCAATTCCTATCTCGGTTATACAATGGTTACATTACAAGAAAACAATTAAACACACAACTGTACAGGGATCAATACGTCGTATCCCAAACCCTATGATACGCCGTATGGTTCCTGTAAAAACAATTAATTTTTTTAAAGTACTGGAAATTAAATTACAGACTGAAAACGTCCAGACACATCCATACGCCGTATCCAGAGGGGTTCGATACGCCGTATGGAGTATCTGAGAAGACAGACTCGTGCAATCAATTTAAAAACAATTCAAACAATTTAAAAACGACGGGGTTGTCTCCCTGGAAGCACTTTTGTTTTAGCTAGTCGTTAAGTTCGACCTTTTTCTTCCCATCTCTTCATTTGGTGCGTGTTATGGCCCATCCACGGTCTTTTTTATTGAGGAGTTCGTGGTAGATGTAAGACATGCTACCAGGGATTTTTTTCACAGTACTAATTTTGCTTGGTCCCACAGTGATGAACTATTCACAAGATCCCACTGAATATCGTACGACAGTGAATTCTTCAATTTGGCACAGCTCGTCTGGGTTGCCGATGTCGTGATGAGCGAGAATTGGTATTAAAGAATAATCTCTATCTATGATTTCGTAAATGTCTTTTCCATCTTGTGCATCCAAGTAAGGTTTGAAAAATAAATCTGAGCATGTCTTTTTGCTGTTTTTCTTGCATGGTTCATTGTATTTGACGAAGTCGTCAATCGTTCCTTTATTTTGTCCATTCACATAAAACTCCCATAGTCCGATTTTGATGTTCTTGTCTAGCTCCCAGTAGTTGTCAAATTTAGATGCTAGCCAATATAGAAATTCAATGTAATCCGTCTTGTGGTCCAAGTCATCTGGAATTTTACTTTTGTATGTATGGGATAAAGGGTAATATTTATAGAGGAATTTATCGCACAATTCCTTCCAAGTAGTAGTTGTTCCTTCATTGTTCCACCATTTCTCGGCATTACTAAGTGATTTTGAGAACACGTGTAATCGAAGTTCATCCTTATCCCCATTAGGAATCTTGATCCATTCGGTTATTTCGAGCACTTTTGCAATGTGGTCAGTAACGTCACTTCCGTCCATATCATTGAAGGAGTTGTCATTCAATATTTTTAAGAATTCTTCACCAATCTTTAACTCGGGTTTTGCGATCATAGATGAATTAGTATGATCTTTATCATCGTCGCTTGATACGTCTTCATCCATTATCCCTTCATTGTTTCCCACTTCTATCCAAGAATGTAATAATGCGCGTTTAGTCGTTTCATCAACTTTCTTATGGTCTTTGAATTTTGAGTTCCTCCAGGTTATGAATTTGAGCGGATCACGACCTTCTTCATCATCGTCGCACATTTTATCATAATTGCTGGCATAGGATAGTGGATAGAATTTACTGAAAAATTTATTCACCAATTCATCCCAAGTGTTGATTTTTCCATCTCCCTTATTCATCCACCATTTCTTGCTTCCCTAGAAAGTGAGAGAGGGAAAGTCTTCATGCGAAGTTGAAAAGGGTCCATACCGGCTACTTTGATCAGATCGAGTATTTCAAGAATTTTAGCAATATGTACAACCACATCTTCTTCAACCCTTCTGCTGTTAGAGTTACTACGTAGCTCCTTTAATAATTCCTCACCGAGTTTATATTTCATATTGCTTTCGATACTTGGCTCAGCAAGATTATGTTCAACACGAGCTTCCTTCAGAATAGGTTCTGCCATTGTTCATCAAATGGTTTCCTGAGAATAAGTACAAAATGATCAGTAGGATATGCCCTCTCAGGAGAGAACACAATAAACAGGAAATCGAATACGAAAAATAGCTACTATTACTGTATCAAATGATCAATACGCCGTATTCAATTAATTTGAATACGCCGTATGGGTCTGCTGAAGGTCAGTACGCCGTATTTATTATATAGAATACGCCGTATTGTTTGGAAGAACAGATACATTGTTTAGACTGTAGAGATCAATACGCTGTTCTGAGTGGAAAGGTCGATACGTCGTATCCAACTGGTGGATACGACGTATCAGTTTATCTATCAGAACAGGATACTTAGAAAACTATTAAATAATGCGAGAATTTAAACACACAATTAAATCACACAATTAAATTAATTACAAATAGAATTACACTAATTAAATTAATCTAAGCTAATAGTTAGAAATACTAATAAAATTAAAGGTTAAACTTTTTCACTCCCCGGCAACGACGCCAAAAACTTGATGTGTTGTCGTGTAGGGTCAATTTATTGATTACCAATTTTTAAATTTATATTTAGCCGACTTATCCTAAAACAACACTTTAACGGGTAGTGTACCCGATCGGGTGGAGTTTCTTGGTAAGTAGGGTTGATAACTGCCCTTTTTAGGGGTAATTATAATATATATAGTATACGTATTCCAAAAGATTCAACGAAATTACTTTTGACCAAAGTAAATTTCACAAATCTCCCGGGTCGTTTTCCAACGAGGCGTGAATTGAAAAGTCGAGAGTCGGTTTGATATTTGATGTTTGAATATAACAAGGCTTTTAATGGGTTTTCTAAATCTACAGTAAAAATCAATTAAAATGCAAGCTAAACTAAAAACGAAAGCAATTACGAAATTAAAAACGTAAACGGGACGTAAAAATGCGACTTAAAAACCTAAATTATCAAAATTTAATCCTAAAATGATTTTTTAACTTTTAATAAATCCTAAGTGACTAAAATATAAGAGCAAAGAAAACTAAACCAAAAACGAAAGCAATTTAAGCTTGAAAACACGAAAAACGTTAACGGGATTCAATCCCGTTCTTTAAAAATTCAAAATCTAAAATTTTACCCCTACGAAAGCAAATCTAATTTTCTACAGTCCTATTTGATAAAAGAAAATTTTCTAAAAAAGAATTAGATTTTTTTGACTTTTATTTTATTTATTATGAATTAAAAACGGATTTTATCTAAATGAATTATAAAAAATACTAAACGAAATTGAAAAAATCTTAAAAAATGCAAGAAAATACTTTAAGCAATGAACAACCTAGGAAAAATACAAACTTTGACAAACATCTTATAAATAAGCCGTAAATAAGCCCAAAAGGGCTGATAAGCAAATAGGGGAAAAACCCCTTATATAATAAATCATGCAACACTCTACCAGATGGCCCTACTGGTGCCGGTGGTAGAGTGTGTGTATGTTAAATGCTTGGTTGAGAGGGTAGAGGTCAGGGATTTGAGCCCTGCTCACCCTTGACTTCCCCTTTCCCAAGTGTTTTATTTTTGAACATTTTTTTACAAACTTAAACTTAAGCTGGAAATAAGCAAATTTTAAAAAGACAACTTTTTTTAAAAACTAAAAATAAGCCAGAATTAAGCCAATTAAAACTGACAGATTGCCCTTGTTTACTCTAAGTTATAAAGGCTAAACTACTTGGCTTATTTAAGAGCATTAATAAGCAAAAGAAAACTTAAATAAGCTAAAACACATACACACTTAAACCTAATAAGCAAACATGATTAAAAATAAGCAAGTAAAATAAGCTGAAAGACACAGAAAAGCATTTTAAGACAGAAAACTAAAAGGGAAATCACAAAACTAAATTCTACTTTTAAACTAAGAATTAAAGATCAATAAGCAATTAAAAATAACAAATAAGCTAGAAAACAGGATAAGCTAAACCTAATAAGCAACTTAGAACAAAAATAAGCAAAGATAACAAGCTAGAAAGCTTTAAAAAGCCAATAAGCTATTAGGCCAAAAATAGTCAACCAAACAGCCACAAGGGGACTTTTTGAGCTTATTTTTAAGCCACAAAATGGATCCTTATGGCTATACAGCTTATTCCCCTAAAAAGCTTGAACAATAGGCTATAATAATCATCAATCATAAAACATTTTAAAACACATTTGAGCTATGAAAAAGCTAAGACAAAAGGGTTGACTCACTCAGCATATACTGAGTTTGGTTTTCTTTTTTGAAAGAAAAATGGGCTTTTTGCAGACTAAATTTAAGCTAGAAAAATAAGATTAAAATGAGAGATGAGCTTAAACAGATAAACACCTTACTATAAACTACTTGCATTATGAAAATTAGATTCTAAAACAATCATTAACTTACTTCAAATTAAGATCAAAAAGGTGATGTTAGACCTTTGAAAACTAATATGACAGTTTTTTACCAAAATCTTTCATGACAATTGCATACTCAAACAAAACCTATACTACTGCATATATGATTAAAAACAAACATGAAAACAACAAAAACAAACACTTAATCAAATCTAACCTAATAAGCTGAATAATCAAACTAGAAATCCACAGATTTCAGTTATGACTACTTGAAACCTTAAAAGTGAATTTTAAGCCTAGACAACCTTATAAAACAGGTTGAATAACCTCAAATGAAATTGTTAGACTTGGCTAAGTGACCCAAACCAATGAAAGCACCATTTTGACCCATTTTATACCTTAAACCAAACACCCCTTTAATCACTGGATTTGCAATTTTTACAACTAATAAGCTGATTTAAGGAGAGTTATATGAAAACAGATATAGACTAAGATTAAAGAAGATCAAATAAGCAATTGGAAACAGGAAATAAGCACTAACAAGTAGATTGATGAATCAAACAGTAACAAGCTTTTTAAGACAGAATTATATAAAAACAATGAAACAAGATAACTAGAACAATAATGAAACTTCAAATAACAAATGACAATATAAATAAGCAGAGGAAAGCAAACAGTAATAAGCAGAATAAGCAGGATTAAGCAATGCTACAGTGCAATTACAAGAAAATGAATTTAAGGAACTTACAAGTTCCTTTAGCCTTTTCTCTGAATTTGAGTACCCACAAACATACCTAATGCTTCCCAAGAAGCTCTAAAACCATGGCCATCCTTGATATACCATGCTCCAATGCTTTTGACAGATTTTGTATTTTTATTTTTGAGGTTTTATAACAATAAAGGAAAATGGAATTAAAACTCAGTAAACTTTAACTTAAATACCTCACTTTCATTAAAACTTTGAATGATTACAATGCTTGAAATAAGAACATTAAGATTAACTTTGCTGAATAAACTAAAAACAATACTAAAACATGACTGAAATTTTCATTAACTTGAAATCAGGTTACAAAGATTTTAAAAGTAAATTGACAGAATTTTAAAATGACATAAAAACATTAAAATTAAAATTAAACTACTCCTAAGTTACTCTAGTTACTGTTACAATGAAAATTAAGCCCTATTTATATAGAAAAGCTTGCACAAAGGTGTGCTTCTTGTGTTTGTTGTGTGAGGAGAAACCAAGCCTCATCTTGGCCATTTAATTTTTCTTGTTCTCTAATCCTTTGCATCACGACCCTTGATTAATTTTGATGTCTACATGACCAATGAAAACCCATGGGATTGCCAGCGTGGATGTGTATTTATCTGGGGTGGGGTTCGTTTGAGATGGTGATAGTTTTGTTTGGTAGAACAGTGGACGAGGTGGGGGAAGTGACAGGGGAAATGAACAGTATGGCGAGAAATTTTGTTTTGGGGTGAGCAGGGTAAAGGTTTGGGTATTTGGCAAGTTTAGCCCTTAATCTTGTTATATGAGTTTGCAAAGAAGGTCCTTTGTGGTGTAGATATTTGGGGGAGTGGCAAAAACAGCCCTTGAACTTGTATAACTTCATTGCAAAAATGGTCCTTTGAGGGACTAACGGTGTAGCAAGCATAACAGCCTTATAACAGGCTTGTTAAGTGGTATGTTGGGCTAGGTTTTGGGCCGGTTATAAGATGGGAAGGGTTTTGGGCCTTTTAAATGGATTATGGGCTTTTAAATTGTATATAAATACTGATGGGCTGACCCGACCCATTGACTCGGGTGCGGGTTGGCCCTATAAGATATTTATGCCTTCGGCTTTGGTTTTTTGACTTTGACTTCTCGGTGTTGACTTTGACTTTTTGTTTGAATTTGACTTTGGCTTTTCGCGCTCTTCACATTCCCGTGCTCGGTTTTGTCGTTTTTGGCTTTGTTTTTCGTCCTTTTGTCGGATATCTGTTTCCTGCACAATATGAGTGAAAACATACAAATACAATGTATTTTTAGTACGTTTTTGGTCATTTAAGTCCGGTTTTAATGGAAAATGGTATGTGTAATTAAGCACATACCAAAATCCCCCATACTAAACTATTGCCGTGTCCTCACGCAATGCCATAAGTAAACACTTAAGAAAACCAAGAATCTCAATCCTCCTCGACTAATAACCTCGAAAAGTAGCTAAGTGTTCATCAAGGGGGAGTTAAAGAATCAATAGCTTTAAAAAGCCCCGTTTTTACCATTTTTAAATATATACACTTATTCTCACACATATTTTTGTATTTTTCCTTTTTAAGCAACTAACTAACATGTTTGACTTTTGTTATTTTCATAACCGTTAGGGATCATAGAACAAGACGCATTTCAATCCTAAAATGCCCTAAAAGGACAAATTCATCATTCCCGACTTTTCACTTATCCCAAACCAAGCTTAAAACGAAATCACTGTTAAATATAAGTTAAGACTCTAACACTACTCATATTTGTAACTTGTGAACTTTTCACTCCCGACAATTATTATATCTTAGGTGAATGTGCTTATTTCGAATTTCAACCATAGATTAACGTTTTGCAAAATTTCTATGCGTCACGTTCCACCCAAAAAGTAATGAGTTTGAAGGCGAGATCATCCTATGTAGCGACTTTCGTCTCGGCACATCCCAACCTTACGGCTAAGTGACCAGGCTTTTGACACCCCACAGAGACTAGTATCGGGACTCACGGACCTTCGGTTTCAACACCCTTGGATTTCCCGTATATACATAAAATTACAACTTAAAATGTAATAGTCTTAGTTCAAAAGCATATTTAAATTTAAGAAAAAGAGATTTTCCTTATATTTATTAATTCACGTTTACTACACTTAATATAATTACACATCTATTAAACTAATGAAATCCTCGACCTTTTAGAAGGCTGCAACATCGGTTGTGAGCCGGCAAGATGCAGCAAACTTTTATCAGTCTCGGATAATTACTATGTGCCTTATTTAGAAGACTGCAACATCGGTTGTGAGCCGGCAAGATGCAGTAAACTTTTATTAGCCCACAGTTTATAGTTATTACTCATTTTTTTCCACTTTTTTATATTACCAAGATATAGAGAAAATTTCTTTTTAGGAAATTTAAGTATAAATTTGAACTAAAATTATTGATATCATCCATACTTCAAAAATTGTTGATTTAAGTTTAATTTTCAAAAATAGCACGTATTATTAGTCCAGTTAGAAGCTTATGGGAGAAAAAGCCACAAACTACACTTATGAGCTCTTAAGATTTCCAAATAATCCTTGTTTAGCATCTAACTCAAATTTAAAGCAAGATTGGTGGAAGCCACTTTCTGAGGAAGACAGGCCTGCTACACCAGAACCTGCCTGGTCCATTCTATCATCTGACCTGCTTGTCCGAATGAACAACTAGGCATCTGCTCTTGCATCCACCTATGCACCTCCACCAGAGAACTCGTTACTTGCTTAGACCGGTGACATGGCAATCTTTATGGACTGGTTCTGTAAAAAGCAAGGGATCACGGAACTTACACAAAAAGACATGGAAGGCCCTGCATTTGAAATCGTCAAAGTCTTCCATCCTAATGTGATTCATCTCCAGTACCAAATGGAAGAATGCCATAAACTCCTCACCGATCAAGTGGACGATGCAATCATCAGGCATAATGTCAGCAAACCACTACCACTGGGTGGTCAGCCAGGGCAAGTCACAATTCAATCTGACTTCTTCTTTAACAAAGATTTGGAGTATCTAAGATATGGTAGCAAAGGTGGCAGACCAACATTGTCAATCTCGAAGATGAAAGCGGCGTATTATCCTGATGTTGGGTTAGAGCAAATGGTACCCGATCAGATGTGGATTGAAGAAGAATGCAAGTATGACATTGCGGCTATGTATGGTATTTCTCACTGGTGGTTCCAAAGACAACAATTCTACATTGACAGACACACATCTGAGGGTGATCGCAGAGCTGTACGGACTCATATGCGCATTTTAAGTGTTGTCAGAATTGAAGTTTTCTCCTTATATGGGTACGATTACATGAAGACGATCATCCTTCGTAGAGCTGATCTTAATGAATATATTACTGCGGGAAAGGGACTTCAAATATCTGTACCCGAGTGACTTTGAAGATCTGTACTTATTGAATCTTCAAGGTCATCTGAACCATCTTCCAACCTAAGATAAGAATATTCTCTCTACTGCAGTCAACTTATGGATCAGAAACTTGGTGATCAGACAACGGGTAGAAGACTTCCAACTGGGGATTGAGAGCTACCAGACTTAGCTAAACCTCACCAAACATCGATGGGATGCAACTGGTTTTGAGTTCAAGCACGACTTCACCGTAATTGACTCTCCAAGAGCCGTTACATTTAAGGATAAATATGGGGTTCAGATGATCATGCGCTTCAATGAGATCCACAAGTTCAGCGACGGCACTCTGCAACAGATTGATGAGGCAATGGACTACCGGGTCAAGGAATTCAAGGTCAACAGGATAAATCCGGGTTTGGACACACGGTTTTGGACAAGGAAAGATGTCAAAAGAAGCAAGGAGTTCATGTTTGCCAATGTTAGTCCTATTCCCACTTTAAGGATACACTTTATTCATCCTACAACTCAAATTCTTCGAGATCCAAAATCAGCATTTTAAACAAGGAGCAAAGTGAACAAAAGTTCTGGAGCCCATGCTTTTGTAAGTTATATTCAAAAGAAAAGAAGAAATAATAACAAGGATCTCCAGCACCGCTTATTTGCTTGCTTCCTATCTCAAATTGAACCTAAGAAGATATCTGAAGCCCTTGAAGATGAAAATTTGGGTGATGCTATGTAGGAGAAAGAACTGTTGCAAGTCAAATTCATAAGGTATGGATTCTTGTTGAGTTTTGCCTTAAGGAAAGAAGGCCAAATGGGACTGAAATGGGTCTACAGAACAAGAAGTGATGACAGAGGTGTTGTGGTTAGAAATAAGCAGGTTTGTTGCCTAGGGATATAAGCAAGGATGAAGGTATAGACTACGAAGAAGTTTTTGCTTCTGTGGCAGGATTGAAAGCATTAGGATCTTTTTGGCCTTGCATCTTATATGGGATTCCATAGTTTATCAGATGGATGTGAAGAGTGTCTCGTGTATGGCACAATTTGATTGAGAGGTGTATGTGTCCCTGAACCTTTTTGCTTGTAGATCCAATGTTTCCCTAAGAAGGTCTACAAGGTTGTGAAAGCTTTGTATGGTTTACACCAAGCTCCTAGAGCCTGGTATGCTACTTTATCTACTTTCTTGTTGAAAAGTAGATACAGAAGAGGAACTATTGACAAGGCTCTTTTTATAAAAAAGGACAAAAATGATATCATGTTAGTACAGGTTTATGTGGATGATATTATTTTTGGTTCTATAAAGAGGTCTTGGTGTGATGAATTTGAGGCATTGATGAAGAGTAGATTTCAAATGAGATCTATGGGAGAGCTCACCTTCTTTCTTGGATTGCAAGTCAAACAGAAAGAAGATGGTATTTTTATAAGTCGGGAAAAGTATGTTGTAGAGATCCTGAAGAAATTTGATTTTACTTGTGTGAAGACTGCTAGTACTCCTATTGAGACCCAGAAGCCTTTGACCAAGGATGAAGAAGCTGGTGATGTGGATATATATCTTTATAGATCCTGATTGGCTCGGTTAATGTACATGACTGCTTCTAGGCCTGATATATGTTTGCAGTCTGTGCTTGTTCAGGTTTCATGTAACTCTAAAGAGCCTCCCATCTAATTAGTAAAGAAGTATCTTAGCGTACTTCAAGGCAAACACTAAACTGGGCCTTTGGTATCCAAGATGTATCATTCAGACCTAGAAGCCTAACTAAGATAGGACTATGCTGGAACCAAATCTTGACATAAATCCACAATAAGAGTTGTCAATTCTCGAATGGTATGAAGACTTAATTTCTTGCGTACAAGAAGCAGACAATTCATGCTACTTCTACTACAGAGGCATAGTATGTTGCTGCTGGCTAACTGGCTGTGGGCAAGTGTATTAGATTTAAAATTAGATGTTAGAATAGATGGTGGCAATTTTATGGAACGCAAAGAATCTACATAGGATAAAGAGAGCACAATTATGCATTGTAAAGAATCTATTGTTTCACTCCAAACCAAGCATATGTAGATTAGGCACGCACTTCCATAGGTGTGCTTATGAGAAAAAGCTTATCAGGTGGCTAAAGATTCACACTGATGATAATGTAGTTATCTTTTAACCAAGCTTTTGATGTTACAGTTTAATTTCTTAATTGTAACAATGGAATGAGAATTTATAGCTACATTGGTTCCGGGGGAGAAGATGAGTATAGTTTAAAAAGTTGTACACTTTAAAGATGACTTTAGTTAAAAGAGGTTGTGGATGACAAGAAAAATTTTATGTTCATATGTTTGGCAATGAAGACAAAGTTTATATGTTGGTAAACTCGGTTTGTACTGCATGCTAGTTATTACTACAACTTGAGTATTGGTACTGCTAATACAAAGTTATACTGCTAGTTCAGTTAATAATTGTTGTGAACATGTGGATTGAAATTGTTCTAGATGCTTAATTTAAGAAGAGGAAATTGCTGGAAGCATGGATGTTCTTTAAGTGTTGGTTTTATCACCATACAACAAATGGTCATCAGTTCATCATGTCTAACAAACATCAAGAACTGGCTAGTCCAGAGCAAACGGCTACTGGTAAAGACTTCTCAAATCCGTTAATGGCTGATAGTTTGCTAAAAGCTATATGGTAATCAACTCACCATGCTTCACAGTAAAGAGTTGGCTAGTCCAAAGCAAATGGCTCTTGGTAAAGACATCTCAAAATCCATTATAGATTATATTTTTTACTCAACCTACTTTGGTTTTCAGATACACCATGTAATGCAATGAAGCATTGGCTATTCTAGAGCAAAACGGCTACTGTAAAGAAATATCAAATCCGTTAGAATGGTAGTTGCCAAAAACTACAAAGCCCACTTAGTTGTGTAAGCCTGTGTTGCTGTGTTGCTAAGTATCTATAGATGGTGACCAAAGACCGGAAGGTAAAGAATATCAAGTTACTAAAGTAACAAAAAAGTTCCAAGAAAAGCAGATAAAGAGTACAGTGTGATTTGGATATATCCTCCTATGTTCAAGAAGCTCAAACTGAAGACAGAAGGTTAACAGTGACCATCATAGAATAAGGGAGATTGTATGGGTTTCAGACGTTCCTACAAACGTAGTGCTAGCTACTTATACAAGTACTACTGCCAGTTTCTACTATGCTACCGATGAGGAAATCAATAGATAAAAGAATATAGAATAAGTAGTTATATTAGTTAGTATATAAATAGTAGTACTACTGCATACATTTTAGTACAAGCCAGTATAGTTAGTGCTGTTTATTAAGTAATGTATTACTGCTAGTTAGTAACTGTTCGGAGATTATGCAAGAGTTTTTAAGGAAAAGTATATGCATTAACTCTCACACATTTGTGAAGCCGCATTAAGGTTTTCATTGGTGTATAAAAGGAACCATGCGGCATTAGTTAGATATAAGTTTCATATACAAGTTTCAAAAATATATAGTTAGTAATCTTTAACCTAGCAGATTAATAGAAATCAAAGTTCAGTTTTATTCATTGTTCTTCTTAGCAATATAAGTTGTTCCCCGAATAACATATATTGTTCATATTCATTGTTTCTATGTGTAGTATAGTTTTGGATTATCCAGATGGCTACCACCCTTACCAGGCTTAAAAGAACCTTCAGATTGGGATCAACAGGATACCCCCTTTACATCTCTCAAAGGAATGTATTAAATCATTTAATATACTTAAGAAGAAGTTAACCGAACTTAGAATTATAGTTGCCCCCGATGGACGCTACCATTTGAAATTATGTATAATGCTAGTGATTACGCGGTAGGAGCAGTCTTGGGGCAACGTAAGACCAAACATTTTCAACCTATACACTATGCTAGTAAGACCATGACGGATGCTCAAGCACATTACACTACTACGAAGAAAGAATTATTAGCCGTGGTATATGCTTTTGAGAATTCCGCCTTATTTAGGTGCTGTCGAAGTCCATAGTGTTATACGGTACCACTCATCCCCCCCCCCCCCCCCCCCCCCCACCCCCCCCCCCGCTCTTAAATATCTTCTTGCCAAACAAGATGCTAAACCTAGATTGCTCCAGTGGATTCTCCTACTCCAAGAATTTGATGTCATTATTCGTGATAAAAAAGGAGCGGAGAATCTCGCGGCCGACCACTTATCAAGACTTGAAAATCCCCACCAAGATGTTCTCAAAAACAAGGAAATTACCGAAACATTTCCTCTCGAGACTCTTGGTATGGTTACCTTTCGTGGTGATTCTAGTACCCCATGGTTTGCCAACATTGCAAAATACCATGCGAGAAATTGTATTGTGAAAGGGATGTCGTCCCAACAAAAGAAAAAAATTCTTTAAAGATGTTAAGCATTATTTCTGGGACGACCCCTACTTGTTTCGAGTTTGTGCGGATCAAATGATTAGATGATGTGTTTACGGCCAAGAAGCCGTTGATATCCTCACGGCTTGCCATAATGGACCCACCGGGGGACATCATGGTGCCAACTACACCGCTAAGAAAGTCTTTGATTCCGAATTTTATTGGCCGACTATTTACCGAGATGCCCATGACTTGGTCACACGGTGTGACGCTTGTCAACATCAAGGAAAAATCTCGCAAAAAGATGAAATGCCCCAAAATGCAATTCAAGTATGCGAGATCTTTAACGTGTGGGGAATCGATTTTATGGGCCCGTTCCGTCTTCTCGAGGGAACAAGTACATTCTCATGGCCGTTGACTACTTGTCTAAATGGGTTAAAGCAAAAGCGCTTCACACTAACGATGCCCGAGTTGTCGTGAAATTCTTGAAATCTCTCTTCGCCTGATTTGGAAGTCCTCGTGCTATTATTAGTGATCGCGGTACTTACTTTTGCAATGACCAATTTGCAAAAGTCATGCTTAAGTATGGAGTTACTCACCACGTATCACCCACAAACAAGTGGGCAAGTTGAGGTTTTCAATCGTGGTTTGAACCGTATTTTGGAAAGGACAGTAGGTGAAAACTGTGCTTCATGGTCCGATAAGTTAGATGACGCCTTGTGGGCCTTCCGCCCCGCATTCAAGACACCCATTGGGTGCACTCCATATAAGCTAGTTTATGGAAAGGCTTGTCATCTTCCTATCGAACTTAAACACAAGGCTTATTGGGCCTTGAAACATTACAATTTTGACCTCAAGACGCGGTGATCACCATAAAAAAAAAAAAAAAAAAAGAAAAGTTCAATTGAATGAATAAAATGAACGCTCTGGGGATCAAGCCATGAGAATCTTAATCAACAGAAGAGAAAACGAAGAAGATTCATGACTCCAAGATTAAGAACCGCGTTTTCAACGTTGGTGATCGAGTTCTTCTCTTCAATTCTTGATTAAAGATCTTCTCGGGCAAGCTCAAAACCCGTTGGACCAGACCGTTCACCATTGCTCAAGTTTTCCCTTATGGTACCGTCGAGTTATCTCAAACCGACGGGCCAAACTTCAAGGTGAATGGTCATAGACTCAAACATTACTTTGGAGGGGACACACCACCGATACTAGTCCCGGATCTCCAAACTTTCCCCATGGACCAATGATGCTCGTGGTTTTGTCCATCGCCCACTCGATCTTCAATCCTTTGCATGATTATGGGAATCCAATATCCTAAATCTTATCGACTTACGTTTATCTTTGAGCATACTTAATAAACGGCTTTAGATTTACGTAAAAATCCTTCTTAAAACATTGAGGGCAATTTCAATTCTAGTATGGGGGGGTTCTATCGATTTGATTATTCCTGCAGCCGTTGTTTTCACATAATCCCGTTTTTACCACCAAAATACCAAAAAATGAAAAAAATTAAAAATTTTCCAAAATAAAATAAGTGTTTTGTCACAATGTTTGACTTTCCTGCTAGGTAGAATAAGAATAAATTTTAACTCGGTCGAGCGTGTTGAGCTCTTAGCTTTGTCCCTTAACCGTTATAAACTTGACTAAGCTAGTTTATTTGACTAAGCATTCGCGGATCTTTTTATTAAAGATTTTAAATTTGCGAAGAACGATAAATGATAGAGTTAATTATGAGTTAGATGCTAAGCAAGGATTAGTTTGAAATCTTAAGAGCTCATAAGTGTAGTTTGTGGCTTTTTCTCCCATAAGTTCCTAACCGGACTAAAAAAACTCTCTTTTTTCAAAATTAACTTAAATCAAGCGATTTTTGAAGTATCGTCGATAACAATAATTTATTTAGTCTTAGTTCGAAATTTATAACTAAATATCTAAAAAGAATTTTCTCAAAACGTGGTAATTCATAAAGTTTTAAAAAAACAAAAAAATGAAAATAATGGTAATAAAAAAAAACTGTGGGCTGACAAAAGATACTGCATCTTGTCCGGCTCATAACCATGTTGTAGTCTCTAAAAAAAACGCACATAGTAATTATTCCGAGGACAGATAAAAGTTTGCTGCATCTTGCCGGCTCACAACCGATGTTGCAGCCTTCAAAAATGTCGAGGATTTCCTTCGTTTAAAGGGTATAATTAATGTTAAGTGTAATATATGTGATTTAATAAATATAGGGAAAATCTCTTTTTCTTAAATTTAAATATGCTTTTGAACTAAGACTAATTCGTTTAAGTTGTGGTTTTTCTAAATGAATTGTTTATTTAACGGGAAGCCTAAGAGTTTTTGAAACCGAAGGGTCGATGATTTTTCGCTACTATTCTCTGTGGGTTTCAAAAGCCTTGGTCACCTAAGCCGTTCTCGGCTGGGATGTCCGAAGGAAAAGTCGCTACATGTAATGCAACTCGCCTTCAAAGTCATAATCTGGGTGGGAATGAACATAGAAATATTGCAATTTTTCTTAAAAAGGTTGATCCATGGTTGAAATTCAAATAGCACACTCATATAATATAATATTAATTGTCGAGAGCACAAATTTTCACAATTTACAAGTATGAGTAGTGTTATCATCTTAACTTATATTTAACTGAGTTTGTTTTAAGTCTCAGATTTGGGGCAGGTGAAAAAATTCAAGGACGATGAATATATCTTTTTGGGTCATTTTAGGATTGAAGTGCTTCTTGTTTCTATACACTAAGGTTATGAAAATAATGAAAGTTTTCGTTACCATTCTAGTTGGTTAAAAAGGAAAGTATAAAAAAAGAAAAAAAAGGAAAAATACAAAAATATGTGTGGTAATAAGTGTAAATATTTAAAAATGGTCAAAACGAGGCTTTTCAAAACTAATGATTCTTTAACTCCCTTCGATGAACACTTAGCTACTTTTTGAGGTAATTAGTAGAGGGGGATTGAAATTCTTGGTTATCTAAAGTGTTTACTTATGACATTGCGTGAGGACATGGCAATAGTTTAGTATGGAGGATTTTGGTATGTGCTTAATTACACATACCTTTTACCTATAAAAATGATCCTAAATGACTAAAAACTGATACAAAAAAATGCAAAATATGTGTGTATTTGCTATATTTGTGTGCAGGTAACAAATATTCACTAAAGGACAAAAACAAAACCGACAAAACCAAGCATAGGAATGGAAAGAGCGTAAAAAGTCGAAGCCAAAGACGTGTGCATCTTAAATGGGCCAACCTACATTTAACCATAACATCCTTTAAAAGGATTACACCGTTAGTCCTTCAGGGATTACACAGTTATTCCATAAGGAATAACACCATTAATCCTAAACCTAACAAACCCCTTAAAACCGTTATCCCCAAAACAAACACACCCCCTTTCCCGCCAAGAGCATTATTCATCTGTCTCTTTCAATTCGACCTTGCACCCAAGGCAAAACCCCACACCAGCAAGAAGACAAGTCCACCATGGCAATCCCATGAAGATCCATTGGCTGATGGGACAAGGACAAATGATTAAGGGCTCAGATTATACTACTTGGAGCAAAGCAGAATGATGGCTAAATTGGAAGTTGTTCGAGCTCACTCTACACGAACAAACCTCTCATACCTCTCACAGAATAGAACAGATTGAAGACCTAGATGTCATCCTCTTTGTTTAAAAAATAAGGGGCTTATTTCTCATGGTTAAGAGGAGTACTTTTTTCTTGTATTTTTTTATAGTTTTTAAGCTTATTGTTATTTACTTTCAAGTATTGTAAACGTTTTAAAGTATTAATGAAAGATTGAGGTATTTTAAGAAATTCGTGTTTGATCCTTTGTTAAGTTGTTTAAGCTTTAAGCCATGAAAATAGCTTATGATCTCACCTAAAGCTTCACTAAGCTTTAAGTTTCTTATTCCTTAAACTGTTTTGGTTCTTGCTTATTTAAAACAGTTTTGTCTTTAAAATCCACCAAAAATCACTCAAAAAGAGCTTTTATTGATGATAAGCCAATTCTGGAAGGGTATATGGATGATAAGCCAATTCTAGAAGAGCTTATCTTTAATAAGCTAGAGCTTGTAGATCAACTCATTAAGAGCTTATTTTCACTTGTTTAGAGCAAAGGGCAAGGTACTCTCTCCTTTTCATTTTTAGCTTAAAAAGTGCTTATTGCTTACTTACTGTTTAAAACTGCTTATTTATGCTTATTATTGTCTTTAGTTGATAGTTAGTGCTTATTTGTGGTTTTGATATCATTAGTTTTTCTTTTTATATAAACTGTCCAAAAAATCAAAAATATGCCTTTTTGCTATATAGTCTTATTGTAACATTGCTTAATTTATAGTTAAATAGTGCTTAAAAGATCTAATATAACTTGTCCTAATCTAGTTTTTAAGCTTTTAACAATCTTATATACCACTCTGTAAACTTAAAATGCCTTATAAAATTGTAAGGGTGTTTGGCACATGCAATACTAACCAAGGTTAGTACTGTTTGATGGCCTTTTGACCCTTAGGCCAAGTTTAATAAGCTTAAACTAAGCTTATAAATCAATTTTCATAAGTTTACAAAGTTTAAAATTAGTTTTTAAGGTTTCATATAGCATTAGTGTGAATCTGTGGACTTTAAGCTTATTAAAACAGCTTATGTGATAAGTACTTTGAAAACAGCTTATGTGATAAGTACTTTGAAAACAGCTTATAAGTGTTGGTTTTGTGTTGTTTATGGTTTCTAAATGCAGTAGAAGTAATTGTTAAAGTTTGAAATGGTGTAATGAGTTTTTTAAAATAATCAGTCATAAGTTGTTAAGTCACAGTATTAAAAAGTCTAAACCACTTTTCATCTTATAAATTAGTCCAAGTCAATGTTTAGTTTAGATCTGAAAATAATAGCATAGTTAGTTTATAGTATAAAGTCAATCTGTTTAAGCTTATTTAGTGGTTTAGTGCTTATTTAGTCATCTGAATTCTAGGCTGCAAGTAGCATTTCATTTTGCATAAAAAAATAGAAAAACCAAAAACATAGTTTTTAGTGTAAACACTAATGTTCAGTAGCTCACAACTAGCTTATAAGTTTTTCAAAATGCTTATTTTTGGCTTATTCTGGTAGTTTATAGGATAAAGTTAGTCTGTTTGAGGTTTGAAGAATTAGCTTATTGGTTATCTAGCTTAATAATAGCTTAAAAGTACCTCTTTGGACTGAATTGAGTAGTTTTTTTTAGCCAAAAAGCTTAATTACTGTTCTGAGCTTATGGCTTATTAAGAATGCTTATTTTGGGATTAGTTTTGCTTATTAGGTCTAGGTAGTTATCTTATTTTAGCTTATTTGTTTTCCATTTTCTTATTGAGTCTAAAAAGATCACACAGTTTAGCTTAAAAGTCTTATAAGGTCTTAATTTTCAAAACTGTTCACTATTATTATACTATTTCTAGCTTATTTTTAAGTTTTGTCAAAAGCCCTTTTATTAAAGTTGCTTATTTTAGTGTTAAAAAGCTTTTTCATATAAAAAATTTGCAAAACAAAAATTTTATGCCGTATAGGGAAGTCCCAGGCTTGAACACAGGACCTCAACCTTAACTGCATAACATTTTAACACACTCTCCACTACCAACATGCCCTTGGGTCTTTTTCGTTAAGACTTCCCCCCACTTTTCTTTTATGACCTTTTTGCCAATTAAGCCTTCAGACCTTTGTAGCTTATTTCCAACTTATTCCAATAAGTTGTTGGACCCATTTTATTTTTCCTAGGATTAGAATAGTTCAAAGTGATTTTTTGTTTTTTATAAATTAGTTTAATATTTTTAATAATATTTTTAGATTAAAACAGTTTTTAATTCATAATAAATTAAATAAAAGTCAAAAAACTATAATTCTTTTTTTCTAAAGTTATCTTTAATCATTTAGGACTTTTAAAAATTAAAATTTCATTTTTAGGGTCAAAATTTGATAATTTAGGTTTAAGTCGCGTTTTTAGATTCGATAACTTTCTAGTTTAAGTCTTAATGCTTTCCGTTTTTAGCTTGCCTTTATTTGTTTTTGCATGTTATTTGTAGAAATAGAATCCAAATCAAAAATTTGATTATTCAAACACGCGATCACGAACTTAACCACGATTTTCAATCCACACCTCGTTAGGAAACGACCCGGGAAGGTTTTGGATTTTACTTTGGATAAAAGTAATCTTCTAAAAAACCATTTGGAATACTTCTCTTATATTATAATTTGGTATTTGGTATTTTAGTTATATATATTTATATATATTAGAAGCTTATATATACTATAATATTCAAACCAGTACCATGTTATGAGTATATCATGTTATGAATGCTTATCAAATTATTTTCTATATGACGTGACATAATCATGCCTCCAAAGTCTGCACTTATGACGCAAGCCGCTATTCGTCGATTGATCAAGGAAAATGTTGATGCTGCTATCGCTGCTGAGCGAGCTAGACATGTGAATGTTGGAAATGATGCTAGGGGATCTGGACCAATCAAGGTCAGGATACTGGCACCCTACTGCTCGTGGAGTGGCACTTTTTACTGGATTTATGAAGTGCAATCTACTGCTTTTGGCGATACTAAAGGAGCCTTTGAATTATTAAGATGGTTCGAGAAAACTGAGAGTGTTTTTGAGATCAGTGATTGTGTAGAGGGCAAAAAGGTTAGGTTTGCTACTGCAACTTTGCAAGGACCTGCTTTGACTTGGTAGAATTCTAAGATTGCTTTTTTTTTTTACAATGGGTTTGGAGATTGCTAGGAAGGCAACTCAAACTGAATTGCGGGACGCAATTCTTTTAACACGGGAAGACTGTAACAATTCACATTTTCACGTCATTTTACGTCAATAAATACTCAACTAATTATTTTAAACTTTTTCGCGTTTACTTTTAATTTCAACCGTTTAATTAAATCGCGTAAACTAAAAATCAACATTCAACGTAAACGGGCATCAAACAAATAAAAGTTTACGTCTAACAAGTGTTATATTATTTTTACGAAGATAATCTTTAAACTTTTCACTTTTATTTTTATTCGTCACGTAAAACGTTTACGTTTCGTGACAAAACACCTTTATGCATGCATGGGAGCCCGTAAACCCATCTATACTTCAACCAATACCCGCTATTACCCTTAATATCAAATTCTTATCAAAACTACTACATAAAAACCTCCATACCCGGTTTTATACTTATACATATTTATACATTCCAAATTAAATCAAGTCTTCTTAATTAAAAACGTGATAAGTACTACGTTTAAACTAAAGAAACTAGTTATCAATTTCTTAAACGAGTATATTCTATTCTTTTCCTTTCACCACAACTTAGTGTTTCATTCTAATAAGCAAACTAAAACAAGTCTAATAATCTTCTTTGTTTTCAAATGGTATAGACAATAAATTTTCTTAAGTCATAAACCTAATACTAGAAACTAATATACTTTCCTAAAAACTAGAAAAGAATCTCGTGTACATATTTTCCAACTCCACAAATCAGTGATTTCCCAACTTGGATAAGATATACAAGATCCATTCTCACTATAACTCTATTACCTATTGTATAAAGCCCATTATCCCTTTTACAAATACCCTCAAAACCCACGTGATGTTGCTGTGTTTTCATTGTTTCTGCTTCCCACACAACACCAACAGTACTCACCTTTTAAACCCTATGCATTGACTATGTAGAAACCCAAAAATCCTTTGCCTTATTTGGGTCAACATACAAACGTGACATCAAAGATGAAACACTATACATGCATTGCTATTTGAGTATAAAAGGCCTTTATCTAACTCTTGCAAAATTGCAAGTTTTAAAGCAAAACATTTTCTTTTGTAAACCTTCTGATGTATACGGGTTCATTGAAAAACCCGTATACAAACTTGACCAATGGGATTTTTGAACTTATCATTCGTTAACGTAGTATAGGAGTAGCATTCATGCAAAATTTGAGCTTTTGACACTTTATAACGAAGCGGGAAATAGACCTACAAATTTGTTATTTTATGTATGAAAATTGCCCTGTTGGGTTGACTTTAGGCTTCGTTTCGACCCAGTTAAACTTTGACATAAGGTCATCAATTAGGGTAGTTTTATAGTCAACATAGTAAGCTCCATTTAGAAATTTGAATCATCAAAAACCATTGAGAAACGAGCTCGCAAACTGAAACGGAAGTTAGTACTGCTGTCGTGCTCTCGATAGTTAAAATTGTTGGCAGTCGCGACCCC
This sequence comes from Tanacetum coccineum, assembly GCA_026074375.1. Classification (NCBI taxonomy): domain Eukaryota; kingdom Viridiplantae; phylum Streptophyta; class Magnoliopsida; order Asterales; family Asteraceae; genus Tanacetum; species Tanacetum coccineum. Next base: position 48,517 of record BQNB010018539.1, read on the forward strand.
CTCCCTTTAGCCTTATTTTTGATCACCATAGCGACCTCGGTGTTGTTTGTGAAGAAGAAAGATGGATCTTTTAGAATGTGTATAGATTATCGCGAGTTGAACAAGTTGACTTTCAAGAATCGTTATCCTCTTCCAAGAATCGATGATTTATTTAACCAACTGAAAGGTTCGAGCGTGTATTCTAAGATCGATCTAGAATCAGGATATCACCAGTTACGCATTAAAGAAGAAGACATTCCAATTACTGCATTTAGAACTCGGTATGGTCACTTTGAGTTACAAGTAATGCCGTTTGGATTGACTAATGCGCTTGCTGTGTTTATGGACTTGATGAACCGAGTATGCAAGCCATATCTTGATAAGTTTGTCATAGTGTTCATCGATGATATTTTGGTTTATTCCAAGGACAAAGAAGAGCATAGGAAGCATTTGAAGATTATTTTAGAGCTGCTTAAGAAAGAGAGATTGTACGCCAAGTTTTTAAAGTGTGATTTTTTGCTAGATTCAGTACAATTTCTAGGTCATTTGTTATGTGATTGTTGTAGCTGGGTCATGTTGATCCTGCCAAAATCGAAGCCATTAAGAGTTGGGCTGCACCGACGACGCCAACGGAGGTGAGGCAATTTCTTAGATTGGCTGGTTACTATAGGAGATTCATTGAAGGGTTTTCTTTGATTTCTAAGCCGCTGACTAAGTTGACTTAGAAAGATAAGAAGTACGAGTGGGGAAAAGAAGAAGAGGAAGCTTTTCAGACATTGAAGCAGAAGTTGTGTAATGCACCGATCTTAGCGTTGCCCGAGGGAACAAAAGATTTTGTGGTGTATTGCGATGTTTCACTTAAAGGTTATGGAGCTGTGTTGATGCAAAGAGAGAAGGTGATAGCGTATGCTTCTAGACAATTGAAAGTCCATGAAGAGAATTACACTACTCACGATTTGGAGTTAGGAGCCGTTGTTTTCGCTCTTAGATTATGGAGACATTATTTGTATGGAATGAAGTGTGTGGTTTTCACCGATCACAAGAGCCTACAATATATTTTGAATCAGAAAGAGCTGAACTTGAGACAACGGAGATGGATTGAGTTGCTGAGTGATTATGATTGTGAGATACGGTATCATCCCGTAAAAGCGAATGTTGTGGCTGATGCCTTAAGTCGGAAGGAAAGGAAATAAGCCATTGCGTGTTCGAGCTTTGATGATGACTGTTCATAATGATTTACCTAAGCAAATTCGTAAAGCTCGGGAGGAAGCAATGAAATGAGAGAATGTAGAGGCAGAAAATTTAGGGAGATTGATTAAGCCAATATTCGAATTTCGCCCTGATGGAACACGTTGTTTTGGGAACCGTGTTTGGTTGCCGCGATTCGATGGATTGAGGGATTTGGTTATGCATGAGTCGCATAAGTCCAAATATTCCATCCATCCGGGATCAGACAAGATTTATCAAGATTTGAAGCCATTGTAATGGTGGCCGAATATGAAAGCGGATATTGCCACGTATGTTAGTAAATTCTTGACTTGTGCGAAGGTCAAAGCTAAGCATCAAAAACCGTCTGGATTGCTGCAACAACCTGAGATTCCAGTTTAGAAGTGGGAAATGATTACTATGGATTTTGTGAGTGGATTGCCGAGAACGCCAAGTGGGTATGATACGATTTGGGTTATTGTCGACCGATTGGCCAAATCAGCTCAATTCTTACCAATGAAGAAAGGAATAGTATGGAGAAGCTAGCAACTTTACTTGAAGGAAATAGTGTGTAGGCATGGTGTTTCTATTTCTATTATTCGGATCGAGATAGCCATTTTACGTTAAGATTCTGGAGATCGCTTCAGGAAGGTTGGGGACAAATTTGGATATGAGTGCCGCTTACCACCCTCAAACGGATGGTCAAAGCGAGAGGACTATACAAACGCTAGAAGATATGTTGCGTGCCTGTGTGATTGACTTTGGAAGTAGTTGGGATCGCCATCTGCCATTGGTCGAGTTCTCATATAACAATAGTTATCACGCAAGTATTAAGGCTGCACCATATGAAGCTTTGTACGAAAGGAAATGTAGATCACCTGTATGCTGGAGTGAGGTTGGGGACAACCAACTCACCAGTCCAGAATTGATCTGTGATCCTACCGAGAAAATCGTCCAGATTAAGAACCATTTGTTGACTGCCTATAGTCGCCAGAAGAGTTACGCAGATAGGAGAGCTAAGCCGTTAGAATTTGAAGTTGGTGATATGGCACTGCTCAAGGTATCACCATGGAAGGGCACTGTGCGTTTTGGAAAGCGCGGAAAGCTAAGTCCACGTTACATTGGGCCATTCAAGATTCTAGCTAGAGTTGGTCCTGTAGCTTACATGTTGGAGTTGCCTGAAGAGTTGAAAGGGATTCATAATACGTTTCATGTTTCGAATCTTAAAAAGTGTTTAGCGGAAGGCGATATTGTTGTTCTGATAGATGAGATTCAACTTGATGATAAGTTGAATATGACAGAAGAGCCAGTGGAAGTTGTTGATAGAGAGGTAAAGCGACTTAAGCAAAGTCAGATACATATTGTTAAAGTTTATTGGAATTCGCAAAGAGGTCCAGAATTTACTTGGGAACATGAGGATCAGATTAAGAAAAAGCACCCTCATCTCTTTACATGTAAGGATGAAGCGAAGAAAGCGAGTAAGTCGAGCTGAGCATCGGGACGACGCTCCCTAAAGGAGGGGAGAATGTAACAACCCGATTGTAAAACCTAAAAATCTCAACAAGTGTAAAATTACCAAAATACCCCTAATGCAAGAAAAGTACATAAAAGCTTAAATAAAATTCATTTAAATGTTAGAAATTATGAAAATACAACATATGGCAATTATGAAAATTATGTAAGATTAAAATACTTTATATTATGTAAGAAAAAGAATTAATAATTATTTATATATAATTATGCCGAAAATAATTATGTTTATGTAATTATATATTACAAATTAAGTAAAATAAAATATGGTATAATTAAAAATAAATTAGGACAAATTATAAAATTGATTTAGGTTTGTTTAAAAAGCCCATAAACTCGGCATAATACCATTATAATTCTTTTATGCATTTTTCATTTGATAAATCCTAAAAACAATATCACCGAAAACCCTAAAATACAAAATGGCGGCATAAGAATTTTTCCAAGGCAAGAACGATTTTTCTAGGGTGTTTTGAAGGTCAAGGATTGTGGGAAAAATATTGGAAAGATTGTTTAAGGCTTGGTTCGATTGTGGTATTTGTTTTGGGTTCGAATTAAGCAACCGGGTTCAATAATTCATAAAATCACCAAGGATCATCAAAGGTATTTTTTTATCTCATTTATCATCATTATAATCCATAATATACATGGGAAAAATGTTCATGCATTTTATATTGATCGAAATAATTAAATCATATTAGAAACCCTAATTTTGGAATATTTATGTAATCGGCAGATATGATATTTGTAAAATTTATTTTATATTTTTCTAAGGTTTTTCATATCACATATAACTCAGAAAAATTGTTGAAAGAATTTAGAAGTGATTCGAATAATTATTGAGGATTTATCATTGTTTGCCAATTTTCAAATTAAAGGAAAAGGAAAGAAATAAAATTAGGGTTAGGGTTTTGATAATTTTTCCAGGTGCATTTAATGCCAATGATTGGGAAATAATTATGTTTGTGATTGGGAAAAATTATATTAGGGTTTTGTGAATTAATTTGTTATCCGATTTGCTATGTAAAAGTATAAGGACTTGTTTTGTAATTTCTGAAACTATGGGGTCTGTTTTAGACATGTTATTATATTTAATATATTATGTATAAAATAAGTTGGGGGGTATTAAATGTCATATTGATATTATTTTGGATTAAAATGGTTAATTATATATAATAAGTAATTAGAAATTAATTAATTAAAATAGAGGGGTTGAAATTGTAAATTCTGAAAAGTATAAGGTTTGGTTAGTATTTAATGTATAAAGTATGATTTTGTCATATTTGAATCTATAAGGGCTTGTTTTGTAATTATGGATAATTAAAGATAATGTTTAATTAATTAATAAACCAAAAAGGGCTAAATATGTTAAAAATTATGTAAAATTAAGGGGTTTGACTTGTAAATACAGAAAATGAAGGTATAATTGATAAAATGTGAAAACTTTGTTTATTTACACTTTTAACCTTGAAAATTGTTGATTTTGTATATTAAACCCTAAAATATGGAAAGTTGTCATATTTAACCCTAAACTTGTAAGGTTGACATGTTAAGTCCCTAAACTATTCAAAATACTTAATAGAATCTCAAATGATGAATATTACTAAAAATGGAAAGTTACTAAAAATGGAAAGTATAACTTAAATGAATGGTTTGTAATTCGAATTTATCATTTCTTTAGGTTCGGTCAAGAGGGAGTGATTTCTGAGTATTCCTGTGGTAATGTCTTCTTTGATTATTGCTTTGCTTCGGAATAGGTACATATATTCTGACCTTTCATCGTTAAGGTTTTCTCATGGAATATTCCCTCTTATCTTGTTTACTTATGTGACTTGCTAACATTCGCTCTGAGCCTTTATCTTGGTTCTCTTATTTGATCTTAATATGTTCTTTTTGACCCTGCTATGCTACCTTTGATATTTGAACCTTTGACATTGAACATTTGCTATGATCCCTTTGAAATGAACTTTGATATGACTTTGCTTTGAACCCTTCAGTTTGAGAACCAAGCCACTATTTGTTTCCTAGCCATGAAGGTAACATGGCCGTGTCATTGATGCACCTTTGGCATGACTCATGTGTGGGTGAGTGATTTCTCACACCGTCCCCCATTTGATATTATATGTGCACTATGAAGATTATTATTTGTTTAAGGGGCGTATGGATGCATCCTAGATTTGTTTTGTATTCGATGGATTATGACATTATGATATTTGGATATTTGGTGACTGATGTTTGGGTGCAATCCACGTCTTTCACATTTGGAGCTAGCTACTCCATGGTTACTATGATATGATTTGTTTGGGCTTGGTAATTGGACTTTTTTTTGATTTTCTGATTCATCTTACCTGACACTTTGATTTGATCTTCTGATTTGTCTTACCTTATATTTGTATCCCGCCCCGGACCCTTATTCCGCTACGACCCAATTTGGGGGTGTTACACTGTAGCTTATACGTTGAAGTTGCCTGAAGAGTTGAAAGGAATTCATAGTACTTTTCATGTTTCAAATCTTAAGAAATGTTTAGCAGAAGGTGATATTGTTGTTCCGATAGAAGAGATTTAACTTGATGATAAGTTGCATATGATTGAAGAGCCAGTGGAAGTTGTTGATAGAGAGGTTAAGCGACTTAAGCAGAGTCGGATACCTATTGTTAAAGTTCGTTGGGATTCGCAAAGAGGTGCAGAATTTACTTGGGAATGTGAGGATCAGATTAAGAAAAAGTACCCTCATCTCTTTACAAGTAAGGACGAAGCGAGTAAAGCGGATAAGTTGAGCTGAGCACCGGGACGGCGCTCCCTAAAGGAGGGGAGAATGTAACAACCCGAGTTTCATGTCAACGTTTATCCTGAGCTAAGATAGTTATTTTAGTTACGTAAATAGTTATAGTCGTCTATACTATATGAGGTTTGATAGAAATTTCCTTTGATAAGGTGATTTCAATCCGTGGTTGAGTTTCTATTTGTTTTTAGCGTCTAAGAAAGTCAGAAAAATTTATATTATTGCTCCGAGAGCGTGATTATGTTATTTTTGTATTTTATGACGTTTCCCCGAGTTTTTGTAAAAACCGTGTTTAAAGGTCGTGTTTTACGAGGTTTAACGATTATTAAACGTTTTAAAGTAAATTTAGTGGGACGGATTTAAAATATTTACAAACGTGGTGTGACCCGAGTCTTTGGCCAATTTTAAATAAAATAAATGTTACTTTGTACTAGTTTTAAAAGAGAATAAGGATGGAGGGGCTAGTTTTGCCAAGTTACCAAAGATCTTTTTTATAAATAGAACTCATACACACACTTATTTCTCTTTTATGAAAATTGACTTCTTCCTCATCCTTCTTGCTCACTTCGACCGAGCACAAGACAAACACCACCACCACCACTTTATTTTTGACATCCAATACAATCAAGTTATACCATTTTAATCCTTGTTTCAAAAGCTACAAATCCCACTAATAAAAACCCACATGCATTAAGTATTGAAGAAGTTGAATTTTGGGTGTGTTCTTAGTGATTTCGTGTAATAGGGGGTGTTTAGATTGGTTAGATTGTTGTCATTTTAGTGTTAGTTGATTGAAAAAGGTTTGGTTGTTTGGTCTTTGGTGTTCGTCCGTACGGTTCAACCAAGAGGGAAGCGAATCGATTTTGTTCTAGCTTTGTGAGCACTTATTTATGTTTATGTATTGATTTAATTAGATGTTATTACATGTATATGATTGTTACTATATGATTCAAGTGCAAAATTGATTTGAAAGTATTTTGAGTATGAGCATGTGTTTGATAGTTTTGGTACATGTTTTTAGGCTAGTTAAACATGTTGGAATAGTTAGATTTTGATAAAAATGTGATTTGGTATGACTTTGGGTTGACTTTATTTGACCAGAAAGTTTGACTTGGTCATGGCATGTCGAGAAATTTTTGAAATCTATTTTAGGCTTTTGATAATGATAAAGGATGTTCTAAGGTCCGTTTTGATATAAGGTGGGTCTTGTAACTCCTAAAAATGAACGTTTTACGACCGAGTCAAGTTTGGGTATTTTTGGGGTAAAAAGTCAACTACAAACTTTGACTTTTGAAAGTCAAACTTGCGTAAACATTTGAATAAAGACTATAATAAGCAAAGGGTTATTTAATAATTATAGTAAAATTGATAACTAAATTTGAAGTTCGATTATATTATCCTTACTTCAGGCAAAGCTTTCTATAAATTGGAGAACTTTATATAAAACGTTGTAATATTATAAAGAACTCAATGATAAGTGTTTTTGCATCGCACTTGGAAGATTTTTAGTATATTGGTTTGATTTTTATAATAACGTAACAGTAATATAAATTAAGCAAGTATCAATAAATGAAATATTATACTTTTATTCATGTTACCGCCATATATGTACATATAGGTCGCGTATATGAACGTGAAGCAAGTTTTACATATGTTTTAGAGTTGGAATTGATTTATGGATCTTTTGCTTAAGGTGTAGTCCTAGCTCTCGCTTATTGATCTGTTTTAAATGTTATAAACCCGCAGGGGGATACAAGTTCTGTTTTATAAATCAAACACATATGATTTACAGTATGCTGGACCCGATTTATGAGATTGTTTCCCGCATAATAAGTAGCTATTGTCAAATCAACCCTTATTTCATGAACCTTTAATTTAGCCTAGTGAGGGTGAAAGTCAAGCATTAAAAAGATCATATGTGTTTTGACAACCCTGTCTGGGGTTTGAATCCTTTTGTGACCACCCTGTCAAAACGTGACATAATGATACTTTGAAAAATCGTAGGTATAAACAATAAATACCTTGTTTTTGGGGCACTTAAACATATGAAATGCCATATGTATTGTTAAAACATTCGTGTCAAGGCATTATTTGCGGGAAAGAAAAGAAGTTGCTATACATTGCATTTGTTGCAATAGTTTTTCCCAGAAACTAAATATTGGTTCAAAGATTATTGCTTATCAGTATATTACAATCTATGAATTACACTCAACTTTGTTGTTGACGTTTTAACATGTATTTATCCCAGTGTAACCAAGTGAATATGGCAACGATGAGCAGAACGTGTCATGCTTGTGATGGATTTTTATGGAGAAAGACTACTTTTGTTTTCCGGTCAATTCAAAAACACTGTCTTTCCAATTGTGTTATCACAATGTCTTTATAATTGAAACAATTGGTCTTTTAATGATTGAAGATAATTAGATGTGTGGTTGCGATTCTGTCGGGACCTAAACAGATTTTAACTCTGAATAATAATGGAACACATGTTTGTTAAACGTCTCATTTGGGTCATTTACTATTATCTTGGTAAATGGTGATATTTAGTAACATCCAATTGCTAATTTCCGCTGCGTAATCCAATGTATATTGGGTAGGGTGTTACAAAAAAGGTGCTAATAAGCACATGTAAGCAGAGAAAGAAAACCGTTTTAAAGTAAAGCAAGCACACATAACCACGTTAATTATATTGCTTTAAGAATAACCATAGACCACCAATAAATTGCAACCATTAAACAAGTCTTGGGATAACATCCTGACCTTTAATATTAAAGCCAGTAAACGATGACATAAGAATACCAACAGAGCACGATAGCATTTTTCAATTGTAGAATCCATTCCATCAATTTGACTCATCCCGAGGATCTGATCCACCCACCTCACAAAACATATAAATGGCAGGCTTTGAAACTTTTTGGCTCAGAGTTGCGATTGCAGGCCGGGATTAAAAAGTACCCGATCCGCCATGGCTGCAAACACGTAGTCGTGCTGCCTCGCCAAGACACGTTTGATAAACGGGCGTAACACGATATACTATCTCATCCGCCTAAGTTTAACTTTCATCACAACCTCTTACAATCAAAAAAGGTGCTAAAAAGCACATGTAAAGCATCTAAAGACAACCGTTACAGTAAAAGCAAGTGCGCTCAGAACACACCGTTATAGTGCCCTAAGAATACCAATAGAGCACCCTTCAGTCCAGTTTGAAAACCTGTCCCCAACAACGAACACCTTCATAACGCAAGTAGCATTACATGCATAATCATAAATATACGGATGGGATGAAGAAGGGTGTGCGACCCTTCATGGCGCAAACACGACAACGAGCGTCCCGCCAAGATACGGGCCGTTTCACCACAACACGACCCATACAATGCATCAACCAATCATTCTAATCCACATTGAAACTAATAGAAAATCTCAATAAAGCAATCATATATGCACAACATACCAGCCAAATTGTGTGATTGTCATCCTCCCTTTTTACCCATATATATGTTTTTCCTAAACACGTGCCACTGAAAACGCCGAAACCCACACACAACGATAACTTTCAAATCCACTCAACCATAGCAACGTAGAGGAAACGCAGAGCACATCAAAGCATCAAGAAAGGGCAACATATCTTTTGGCTTATTTTGCAGCTTATAAGCCTATCACCATCGTCTCACACCCATCACTATCGTCACTAAAACCCGCCATGGATAATCGGCAACCGAAATGATCAGAGGACTAGAAAAGCACAATGTATAAAGAAAGCCCAAACCTTAAATCTTACTTTTACGCAATGGAACAATAACAAAGTCAACAACCAAAGTGAGCTCATATTATACATGCTAACAAAGCAAACACACTTTTTCTTCCACATTCTTATGGCCTGCAAGGAATAAGAATTCTTAATTTAATCATCTTTAAAAAAACTCAAATTAATCATCTTTCAATTTACCACTTAATTTACAAAAAAAAATATCATAACTTATATAGTTCTACTTATCTTAAATTAAACCCAAGAAAACCTCAAAATATAATGATATGAATAGCCCTCAATTAGGGTTTATAAACTTACAAAGTGGATTAACTAACAACCTTGTACAAGTAATCTCAAGCTTTGTAAGACAGAATCTTCAAAAAGCTCAACACCTGCAGAAGTTAAGAGAAAAATCTTGTACATTAATCTACGAATGCCTAAAAAATAAGAACAAAATCAGCAAAACCCTAAACAAATATAATCGAAATTAAACCTCACATAGATAGATCTCAATACCAAATTTCTGTTCAAAAATTAACAAAGACAAACCACATACCTGCATTACATGGTGAACTAGCGGACCGAAAATCATACACCAAATAAGCATTATATTTTTGTAAAAGAACACATATATGTGAAGAACATAATAAAAACACGTATCAATATAAACCATCCATCGTTTTGAATCAGAGGATTTAGGGTAATTTTAAGAGAGATGTTGTTGTATTTTTAGAGAGATGTTTATAGAGAGAGAGAAGAGAGAGAGAGAGAGAGAGAAGAGAGAGAGAGAGAGAGAGAGGGGGAGGGAGGAGGGAGGGAGGGAGGGAGGTAGATGAGAGAGATATAGCGAGAAGAGAGATATTTATGAGACGATGGTGTAGGTGAGTTTTTTTAATATTAAAAACTGTAGATAAATGGGTCGGGTTCCAGCGGGTTGAGAAATGGGCTGGGTTCCGGCGGGTTCCGGTCAGCTTCAGGCGGGTTCAGGTCAGTCATTAAATGCAACCATTAAACATGTCTTAGGATTAAAATCCTGACCTTTAATATTAAAAGTATAATAAACTAAATAAATTTATAACAAAATTCTAGGTTCATATTAATAGTTTTATAAAAACAGGTGATGGTTTGTTTCTACTAGTTTTCAACACACATATTTCTAATAAGGAAAATGCTACATCCACAAAATTTCTACAAACAAACTTCCACAAAGTGATTTGTCACCAATTAAATCATCTTATTCATTTCTCTCTCTTCCTTTTAATTTTTCATCATCCTATCAATGCATGCCAAATCCTTTTGTGAAAAATTCTTTTGTAAAACCTTTGTGGATTTAGCATACCTCTTCTAATAATGCTACAATTTTAATTATTATAATTCAAAAAGTACAAACTTTTAAATTAGCAATTAAGTACATGACGTGCATGCTAAGTAAAAAAGACGTACCTCTTTTTACGTCTTTTTTACTTAAAAAGCAATGGCTTTTCTTTTGGTTTTAAATACACACATTCCAATTTTTTGCTTATCCGTTTTATGTATCAAATGAAAAACATATTCTCTTATATCACTTTTTAAAAAATTTCAGACAAATAATTAAGATAATAATATAAATACGTTTTATTACATAAAATAATATAAACACCTTTTATTATATGAGAAAATGAGTTGTACCAGGAGAATTGGATTAATACTTTTTTTGTCATTCGCACTTCATATCTCTATCTCGGATTAGAATCCTTTAAAGTTGAGTCAAACATGATACATCATGTTTACCAATCACAAATTAGTTAATTGTATAAAACTTTTTCTTTTAATAAAAATCATGGGTCCACTTATTTATTTTCACTCACAATAAACTTAACATGATCAATCATGACTTTAGATGATCATTTTCCCTCTATCTCGGATTCTACTTTTATAATGTATTTGAAACCTTTTATTTTTTAGAAGTTTTAAAAAATCAAGTTCACACACATTCTATTATTAGTAATTATTTAAATAAAATTTAAAAATACATTGATTACACATTAAATTATAACATTAAATTAGATGTGACAATAAAAAAATATAACTAATATAATCTTTACTTATATATAGTAGCAAGGATATGACTTGGCATATGTGACTAGGCATGATATTTATGACATGGCACCTACATGGCACACTTTTGGGAACAAC